>JAUZST010003320.1:0-17261 GCA_034779995.1 Parotocinclus haroldoi | reverse complement strand
TTTCGTTTCACTGTTTACTGTACTGTATATGGTTGAAATGACAATAAAGACTACTTGACTTGACTTGACTTGACTTGGGATGTTTGCACGCTTTAATATTGTTTACACCAAATTATGACCCCTGAATGTCACAGCAGAAATTGAGAATCATCAGATCAAGCAATATTTCCTTCTTACATTTGCCAATTTTGTTGTGCCTGTTTGAATTGTTGCCTCAGTTTGTTGACATGAGCAACACCTGGAGTGATTTATTGCAGCTGTAGTCTGCTTCAAGGTTCGATGTACTGTGCAGAGATGTTCAGAGATGCTCTTCTCCATACCATTGTTGTAACAAGTGGTTATTTGAGGTACTGTTGCATTTCAATCAGCTCAAACCAGTGTTTGCCCATTCCACTCTGACTTCTGGCATCTCTAGAGATGGATGAGCATAAAATTCCAATAGATCAGCAGTTTCTGCAATACTCAGGTCAATCCATCAACAACCATGCCATGTTCAGAGTCGGTTATCGCCTCCTTCCGCATTTTAATGCTTGCTTTGAACTTCAGGAAATTGGCTTGGTCATGTTTTAATGCACCAAGTTGCTGCAATGGAATTGCTTGATTAGAAATGTGTTTTAACGAGGAGTTAACCTAATAAAGAGGCTGGTGCATGTTCTTTGCAAGTCACTTTGAGTCATGATGCCTGCAGGGTCTAGTTAAATGATTCTTGCGTCAACTATTTCCTTGCAGTCTGTTAATAAGACATCTGAAAGACATTTTGTTTACCATAATTGATTAAAAAAACTTTATATATATCTGCTTGTGAAACAGCAAAACTCATACTGTTATGATACCACTGACTAAATGCTGTTTTTTTGCATGCATATGCCCAGTTGCAGCTAACGTACATACATGTTGAGTCTTTAATTAAATTGCTCTGTTTAGCGTGCATATAAACAGCTCATTCAGAATCTGCAATCAAAGTGATCTCACTCATGCTGAAAAAATTCTTTGCATGTAAACAGAACCAGTGGAGGCCAGGAAGAGAGAGCGCACACAGGGCACAGAAGGGGAAATCGAAATATAGTACTTGAGGGACCAGTGAGTAAACTGAAAGGCCACCTTAGCACCTGCGTAACTAACAGGGAACACACAATGTCCCATACATATTAAGGTCTTACTTACTACCAACAAACTTAACCTCATAATGCAATCTAAATACATATCATAACAAGTTACAAATAACTCAAGACATTAATATAGCAATATGTAATGCCACATAGTATTGAATTAGTATTAAAGCAGTTGATTTACTCCATGGTCTTCACCAGGAGAGGTGGATGGAAATTTAGACTGAACCAGCTCACTGTGCCATTGCCTGACAAACACAGTAATGATTGCAATATCGAAACACAGTTCATAATATTGTTTTTATTAGGTTTACTATTTTGAAAACTATAGCAAGGTAGACTAGTAGCAAGCAGTGCTGTTCCATTATTGATTTCTTCTCATGCATAGGGTGTCTACTATGTGCTGTTACCAAAAATGTTAATTACAAATCATCTACAACCTCAAATCAGAAAAAAATTGGGACAGTAGAGGAACTGCCTCTAAAAATAACTGTGCTTATTACTTTGACTTTGAGTTTAATTTTGTTGTAGACAGTATGGATTTGAGATATTTCATGTTATGTCCACATAATTAAATTTGATAATAAACGTCAATTCCTGCATCCATACCTGCATTTTAGTCACGCAGACAAAACCTGCTGATGTAATCTATACAGCATGTGGTTTTGCATTATCTCGTTGACAAATGCATGGACGTTCCTGGAAAATATGATGTCTTGATGTTGCTCTAAATTCACAGTGTAATTTTCTGCCTTAATGCTGCCATCACAGAAGTGCAATGATCTTTTCTTTGCCAAGGGCACTGACACAGTCCTACACCATGACAGACCGAGGCATTGGACTTGTTGCTGACAACAATTTGGACCGGAGCGCACAGCATTCATTTCATTAAAAAAATACTGAATCATCTTACCACACTGTGTGATGGTCCATCCTAGGTCCTTTTGAGCCTAGAGAAGTAATTCTGGACATGGTTAACATGAGGCATGTAGCAACTGGGGATGTGTAACTATGCATTGTCGTGCTTGACAAAGGATTGCCAAAAAAACCTTGCACATGTGGTTAAAACAGCTATTGTTGAATGGTGGCTCTTGATGCAGTGCTGTCTGAGGGCTCAAAGATCACAAGCATTCAGCTTAAGCTAGCACCCTTGGCCTCTACGCACTGAAATTCCTCTCAATTACCTGAATTATGCAATGACATTATGCATTGTAGAGGGGGAACATGTAAATTGCTTCCATTCCTTCTTTGAGGAACACTGCTTTTACACATTGAAATAATATTCTGCATTTGTTAACAAACTGGAGATCCTCTGGTCATCTATGACCGAGTCTTTCCTGGATTCTGCTTTGGTACCAAATCATGATTACATAATTTCAACACCTGATAAAAATCACATTATTATTTATTTATTATTTAGGGTTTATTATTTTAATTTATAATTTAAAATATATTAAAAAATTTTAAATTAGCTAAAGTTTAGATTCACTTCAGCAAGCTTCCACTATTGGTTAGTGAGTCCTTGACCCTTACTGCTTAGTATAACCTTTAAAGTACCAATATGCCAGATGAATAATGCAATGGCTAATGTTGTTGCTTCACAGCTTTAGAGACCAAGATTTGAGTACCATCATGGTTGCCCTTTGTTTGTATGGGTTTCCTCACACATTCCGAAGACATACGATAAGTCAGCTGGCATCTCTTAAGCGTCCCAGTGTGACTGTATGTGTGAGCATGCATGTGCGCTGCAGTGGACTGGCTTCCTGTCATGTTCGGCCCCAACTCCCTTGCAGCCCTGAATTAGATTAAGTGAATATGGAGAGTGAGTGTGGAAATTTTTCTTGTTTTAGCTTCTGCTGTTAGGGCTCACCAACAAGGATCTAATACACATATTTTACACCGGATACCAGTGAGAGTGAGTGAATAATGTAGAATTATCAGAACAGACTACATTAACAGAGTTCTTCCATGGGCAAGAAGTATCAGTGTTATAAAATTGTATTATTATTATTATTATTATTATTATTATTATTATTATCAGTTAGAAAGCGTTTGATTTTATTATTTAAAAAAACTGTTGTCACCCATGTCATCTGCTTCCTAAGTATTAATATTTTACTCTTATTGAATAGATGGTTGGATAACTACTGCTATTTTAAAGACTGCATTTAGGTAGTTTTGGATTATGGATTTTTAGACACTTTCCACCTCTGACAGCTTGAAGGTCATTCTGTGTATCTTTTTAAAACAATGCATTGGCATACTGGAAACATGGGAATATGTTTGTTAAAACTGCATGGCTGATTGGCTTGTACACCCCCACTGTGTTATAATCAGTAATCTGCAGGTTACTGCTGCCCCAACTATTAAAGAAATAAAATCCTGGAATAACTGGTGCCTGTTTTGATGTGTGAATGGAAATAAAACAGCGATGTTAAAGAACCAGGACTTTCCTTGTTATGCATTAATCTCTAACAGCCCTCATTAGCCTGACTTGGCAAAGCAGCTTGGCCCTGGTATTACAATACCATGAAACAGCGAGCAATAATGAGCTTTCAACTCCCTTTATCAACACAACTGCTCTGCCTGAAAACCATCCAATCAAACTAAGCTCTAATGAACTCGACTAATGAGACTTTCGATCAGGTTTTGTTTTTTCAGTTAGCCCTTAGGGTCAGTTTATATTTAATACCATACTATTTTAAGTGCAGTTCCCTAAAGATTTGGCCAAAAACTCAGTTCAGCAGTATGGAGACTGTTAGAAGAGTCACAGTACTCTTTCTTTCAAACATAAAACACCTATGTTTTGGGAATTTAATTGGAGCAAATTCAAATGTGGAGCGACTTACAGAGCAAAACATAAGCTACTACAATTCCTCGTAAGCTTGTGTGAATGTAAATTAACAAAAAAATGTGATGACCAGATTTAAAGTCGTTGATTTACAGTATTATCAAAATTAAGAGGTCCACCCCTTCCTCCGCCAATGACTAGCTCTTTTGATTTTCTAACTTTGACAGCATATTGTCATGGCACCAGTCTGTTATTAGTCGTGTTAAGTTAGTAAGGCCTTGTGATGGTGTTGGAGCTGTTTTTGGACACAAATGTATGGGTCCAGCAGTGTTCGTAGTTTAAGGGTTTCATTAAGGTCAACTTTGTTTCAATGATGGGTCTTTCTGAAATAGCTGGGGTCTTCTTAGACACTGAGATGTCAGCGAATTAACAACAGTGATTACAGCTGTCCTCCATTCAGGAAATAAAACTTTGTTTATATTTTTTTCTATATTATCTTCAAATATATAACTATAGCCATGTGGTACCACAGAATAATGTTGTGGTACTTGAACCTGGACTCAATCTCAAGACTGGTCTTAAGACCATAAACAAATTATCTCTGTCTTAAACTCGAACTCATGTGGACTCTGTCATGTCTTGGTTTTGAAGTTAGATGACCTCAGAAAATCCAATGGATCCAACTGAGTTAACATTAGTTATAAGATTAACTTTTTAGTGTTATTGTAATTGAACATTGAACAATCTATTTAAACAGAATAAATCATGCCTAATTCAGACTGGTTGAAAATGAAAAGCTGCATTTCTTGTTCAATGAACACATTTTATTTTTAATATTTATGCGTTATGATTTAAATTGTGCATTTTTAATTGCTTGCTTTACATTCCTGTCCATTAAATATGGAATTATTATTATGTTTTTACATAAAATTGATGGAATAGATGTTGTTGGCTATGTTTATTTGACTTTATTTAGTAACTTCTGAAACAAAATCAACCTTGCCTTAGTTTGACTAAGGTCATAATACAATAGATTAGTAATAATTTTAGGTTAAACATATTGTTCTTGTTAGATTTGGCAAACTCTATGATGAAAAGTTATATTATTTTTAAAAAAACATACAGTCATATTGTTTAATGTATAATGAAATTACAAACTTCCATTTTTATCTCTATATTATTGTATGACGAAAACAAATCTTAATCTGGTATTGTCTTGTGCCACTATAGTCTCAGTCTTGACTCATAGCCGATGCGTTCCGATAGTCGTTTGTTTATACAAATATCGATTTCTGGACTCTATGTGAGGTGATGTTGAAAGACTTCTTGAAAATTGCCTTTGTGGTCAAAGGTTTCTCGTTTGGGATTGAGCAAAGTCTTATCCAGGGTACAGAGTCTACATTTTTTCTAATGAAGCCAGCAACAACTGTATATTTGTTCAGATCAGATGAAGAATTTCTGAACGTTTCCCAGTCTACACAGACAAAACAACCCTGAAGTTTTTCTTCCATGTCGCTCGTCTTGCATTGTACTCGTCTCATTAGAGGCTCACCACATTTCAGTTTCTGTTTGTAAACAGGAAGCAGGAGCACAGTGCAGTGGTTGGAAAACAATATATGCCTTTGTATTGAGTGCAGAAGTGATCGAAGTTGTTTGCACCTGTGGTGGAGCTTGAAACATGCTGATGTAATTTTGAGATCTGTCTTGTTAACATCCCCAGTTGCGATAAACAGTCCGTTGAGATAAAGATTTTCATGTGTTGATATAAAGTAAGAATTGCAGAGTTTGGCATGTCTGCAGTCGGTATTGTCTCAGTAAAACAGAAAGCAGATCATTTCTGGGCTGTATTGCATCCAATGAGATTGTCCAGTACATTGTCCAGTGATTGTACATTAGCCATAAAAATAGTAGAAGGGAAGCTAGTCACCACAGTGTTTTTACAATTTTTTGTGCCAAAAAAGCATGTGCTGTAAGTAAGTAGCAAGAAAATCTGAAAGACTAACCAAACAATAAAAAGAAGACAACAGAGAATCTTGGTTTTAAGGATTAAAAACACAATGATAATATACTGCACACAAAATCTGTGTATGCTTCAAAATAAAATATCCCATAATGAAATATTCTCTTATTTTTGTTGACAGTGTAGAATAAACTGAGGAACTTGAACATTTACTTGGTATACTGCTACTCCAGACACCAAGGGTCTTCCGCACTTTACACAGTATGCACTCACTTAGAAAAATTACATCCTTAAGGCTTCTAACAGTTAAGCAGTAACATGCAATTAGGGTTAATTAAGACAAAAAAGTGAATATAAAAACTTTGTCAACAAGCAAGTAAATAAATAATTAGTCAAGTCAGTAATGTATACCTACCAGATCCGCTAGAACAATCTTACAAAGTACAACAAAATTTCCCATGTCATTTGCTGTCACTTGCTTGTTTTTTTCTTCACTACAATTATATCTCTTAAACAGTCTTTAAGATCACTGGAGCAATTCTTGTGTAATCTTTTCTGGAAGGATGCTTGTACTATACCTCACACAACCTAACTAGAACTTGATTACTTTAACCTCTGTAGTCTGGAAAGTGGGTACATGCCACTTCATAGGGCACATACACTCATGCACACATTAATACACCAGGGGCCCTTTAGAGACACCAAATAACCTAACATGCATATCTTTGGTCCGTGGGAGTAACTGGAGAAAATCTATGCATACATGTAGAGAACTTGCAGACTCAAAACAGAGGACTCAGACCACTCCAGCTGGGAATGGAACCCAGGACTTTATCGCTGTGAGGCTACAATGATACTGAAATCAACTAATGTAATGTAAAAGCAAAAATAACTTAAGAGTGTTTGACTAGCAACAACCACTGACTCACCATATAACTGAACATGATCTTTAAGTTGTATCTTTCAGGGATTGGAACACACAAAGTCAAAGTTATATCATTTACAAACTATTGAGGAAATCCAACTCTCATGAGAGAAATATGTCCAGGTGTTTTTTGTTTAAACAGCTGAAGTTGAGAAGGTGCAAGCAAAGGCACCAAATCATACACACATAATTCACTAAAAGCATAATCCACTACCACATACATCTTAAAACTAAAGCTCACTTTAAACCATTAAAGCAAAAAGGTTTAGGGCATTCATCCAGACTCAGCTGAACATAATCCAAATTCTGATCAGTCCAACACTTTAATCTGTTGTATATCCAAATGGCTGCCACTTTCCACCGAGAATTAATCTAAAAAGTTACTCTTGCAGGACTCAATTCGATTCACATTGTCTTAATGCATTGGGAATACTTTAACAATGACCTTTAGGCAATAAATACAAGATTAGGCAATAAATACAACCCCCAATATCTGTATAAATTCATTAAATGCTGTTCAATTTGCTGTGCATAGGCATTTAAACAATCCCCTTTGTGAAGTTTAGCCCGGGGCTGTTTACATACATAGCTGTATGAGAGGTAGGAGGACTTTACCACACATTAAGAACAAATGAGCCCCCTCCCTTCTTCCCCTAGACTTCATGGGGGTTTGGTGGGCACCAGCTTTAAACCTTCTGCAGAAAAGGTTCTAACAATTACCATAAAACAACAAAGTATGAGAGGAAGAAATGTGCTGACTCAGAAGCAAAGAAGTGAGTTTCACCACATGTGCATTCTTTCCTTTTCACTAAGTTGCCTGCATCACATAATAAATGTATTTTATTAAAACAAGAGGAAAATGTTTCTTTCTTAGTATTTTGTAGTGTAACACATACAACAAGGCATTGTATCAAGTTAACAAATTCACACAACAATGTTGCAATAATTACTTGGAAGGGTCAGGGATCAGGGTTGAAGTTTTCTTAGACTTGACCTTGCCTAATTCTCAGGAACTTACTAAGAGAGCTTATAAGTGATGAGGCAAGCCCGAACATTTTGAAGACCTGAAGAATTTTTGTGAAAGAAACTATGGCATAATGATATGAGACATGACGATGACAAGAGGAGCCTAAAGCCTAAAAAACAGCAAACTGGAGCAGTTCAGAAGTGAATAATTTTATATGGACAAAGGTGTTGGCTTCTTAATCACTGACTTCAGTTGTTTTAGTCCCAATGCCAAAGGTGAATAAAATCAAGCACCTAGCCATGCAGTACATGGTACAGCACACAGCACAGTACAACATGGTACTGTAATAGGATGTCAACTTGGCAACAAGTCTATCAGCTGTGTGTGCTAATGAAGCACAGCAACTCAAACATGATCGTAAAAAAAAGAAATGCATAGTGAAAATAAAAAAAATAATGGAATAAATAATTTGTAGAAATTTTAGAGTTTAAGTTTTAAAGTATTTTTAAGGGTGCTTCGTCCCCATTTGTTTATAAATGCTCTACCAGCCTTGAAATCCAACCAATAAAACATAATAAATAATGCAATAAAATCATTAATCAGCTAAATTAAATAATTGCCTTATAACATTTATAGGAAAATTGCCTGCCCCTACTAAAACAATGTGCATATAATTAGCTAGGTTTTGTGGAAAACAATAAATGCCTTGATCCAAAAGAAGACATCACCTTAATCCGTTCTTATCATCACTGAAGAAACAAAAACTCCTTCCATTAGATTCCTCCACTACATTTTCACCCAAGGGAATTAAGTTCTATGTAGGTGGCCTGTAGTAACCCAAGTGACCTCTGCTCTAACCCTACCTCCCAACGCGCTGATGGTGATGGCCTGGGTGTGTTGCATGAGAAGTTCAGCTTTGGTAATGGAGCACAAACATAAAGGAAGGGTGTCACACACAATTGTTGCAATGTTTAATTGTCTTGAGAAACACTTCATAGAGTGATAGAAATTAGCATAGAAATTAAATAAGATATAAATGAAAGAAGCTAAAGACATGAATGTGAAATGGTCATCTCTTCATAGATGGTTCAGATTATAGAGTTTGTTTTGGTCTCTAATAAATCATCACACTGCAATGTCACATTTTCCCTTTTTAAATCAGAGTTTTACTTAGGATTTAAAAAATAAACATATAGAGAGTATGATATTTCCTCTTTAGAATGACATCACTATTTAAACTAGACTTTTGGGCTATCATAACTAACAATAAAATTAGTAAAGCATGACATGATATCTGGAAACTTGGGTTTTCATTGGCAGCTAGCCAGCAATAAATATATATCAAATATTGGGTACATGTTACATGTTTTATTACCAATAATGGCCCATTAGCATTGGTAAATTATGTTATTATTTCCTGTATTAGTCATGAACTTTTCATTTAGAAACCAATAAAACAATTCAAAGCTTTCATGATTGTATGATACTACATTTCCACCCATTTCTACTCATAAACAATGTCAGTTGGTTTTACAGCAATTAGTTATACAGCCTGAATACAGCCTGTTGCTTTCCAAATCTCATTACGTAGTGTCAAAAATGAACTGGGAATGTAGAATGTAGGTGATGCAGCTACAGTACTGAACTATGAACAAGAATGACAAATGTTCAAGATCAAGGAATGTCAAGCTGCCAATACATAACTCTTGTATAAGAATTGATTTGCTTTTGCAAAGCTTTTTTTCTATTACTTTGAATGTACCATGTCAGCATGTATCATTTGTAAGTCACTAATGAAAGTTAATTGACTAAAATGAATCAAAGTAATAATGGTGAACTGCTTTGGCACAATATTTTATTATTACACAATTTTAAGCCAAAATGTATGTTTTATATTTTTGTTGTTTCTGTCATCCAAGACATGATAAAAACAGAACTATGTTAACAGCTAGGGTGTAGTAAATTGTTAAGAATATGATGCATATATAAGCATAGACATTTGCAGGGCTATGTCAAAGTTTGTGAGTCCTAGGGACCAATAGGAACATCATCAGGTTTTCACACCTAAAATGGTTAGTCACTTATTATACCATTAATGCAGGCCAAACTCTTTAGAGATGGGTTTGTAACCTTCAAGCATCAGCAACTCTTTCTCGTTTGCTTATGCCATGATACATTTCCACAAGCATGTGTAGCGAAGATCAGAATTGTATAGATAGCTGTTTTATAATTATATCTGTCCACTCATATCTGATTATGAATCTATTGATTGGAAAATCCTGGATTTAATTTAATGATCAAACTAACTGGTAATCCTAGAAGTTCACATACTTTTGTCACTCACAGATACATATTATTGAATAATTTTCCTCAATAAATAAAACCAAATATACTACATTATCTAAATGGTTTAATTGTGGTCTCTTTATCCACTATTAGTGATTACATATATAAAATATATTATTCAATAAATGTTAAGAGATATTCAGTATTTAAAAGCCTTATGTTCATGATTTTTCCCAACAGCATTTTTAAAGCATGTTTAAGTTATGCTACGCTTTGCACTATGCCCTCTCCTATGCTAAATGAGGCACTGCATGGCACAGGGAGTCGCATGGCAAAAGTCGAGTCAATATTCAGAAAACACTTTCTACAGTATCATCAGATTCCCATCGTTAAAGTCGGACTATTGTTAAAACGGGAGTAAATGTATTTCTGAATTTATTTGTATTTGTTATCTTCCGCCAACCCTTTTGCTGTCACATGGGGTGCCACTGATTTTTTTAGCTATATTATCTTTGTAATAAAAAAGCAAATGTTAAACACCAAAGATTACATTTAGAATTTTTTCCAACCACCATTATTCAAAGTAACCTACAACTGTCATGTTCAATTAATAGACTACAAGCTTTATCACTGAGCATGACTTCACTTGAAAAATGTTTATTTGTGCTGAGTCTCTACTTTAGCATAGTCACTCTGCAAATCAGCAGAACAGCAGAAGATTTTCATCACCAGCTATTACAAAGCAGAAAGTCCATTATTGTGACTCACTTATAGGATTCCTTGAAATGCCCTCATGTTGAACATTTTGGTGTTTCCCTGATTAACACCATAAGGGACTCAAATTGAGACACAACAAAAAAACACCTTTCCTCCAAAAATGCACTGTATAAAAAACATGTACAAAAATACTTTGTTTGAAATCCACAATATCTGTTTGGTGTATTCCAAACATGATTACACCAAAGTGAAAATATTTCTTGTCGATTTGCATGTTTTGTTGTACTTTTATGAATATAATTATCAAGTCAAAAATGGTCAAACAAAGCAACATTTTGATTTTGACTCTTTGCATAAGGCTATAAATAGTTGGACACAGACTGATCCAAATGTACAGTAGACAGTCATGATTCTTCAGTATACATGAAACAAAATCAGCTGCTAAAGTTCTGCAAAAGCGTTTAACGAGAAAGCCATGTTAAATGCTTTGGCGCCTCCAAGAGTACACAAATAGCTTTTGCTAGACTGAGCTGAACAAAAAAGTTAATTAGCTGTTGGCGTTGTTTTTTTTAATAACTAAGTTTGTACGTGAGAGCAATTAAATCACTAGAATTCTGAACAAACACAACGGACCTCTTTATATCAATTATAACTCTACTAAGTCGATATCAACTATAAGAGCAATTTTTATCCATTATAATGTAAATGTAATGTCTCTGCCAGTTTTAATATATATATAAAATGCACTTCTCAAAAAAGTAAAAGGAACACTTAAACAATACAACTCAAAGTAAATCAAACTTCTGTGAAATCAAACTGCCCACTTAGGAAGCAACACTCATTGTGGTAGCATGAGACGTTGTCTACAGCCCACACAAGTGGCTCAGGTAGAGCAACTCATCCAGGATGGCACATCAATGCGAGTTGTGACAAGAAGGTTTGCTGTGTCTGTCAGCGTATTAGCGCATTACGCACTGGAGGCACTACCAGAAGAGAGGCCAGTACACCAGGAGACGTGGAGGAGGTCGTAGCAGGGCAACAACCCAGCAGCAGGACCGCTTCCTCCTTCTTTGTGCAAGGAGGAACAGGAAATGCACTGCCAGAGCCTTGCAAAATGACCTTCAGCAGGCCACAAATGTGCATGTGTCTGCACAAACGATTAGAAACCGACTCCATGAGAATGATATGAGGGCCCGATGTCCACAGATGGGGGTTGTGCTCACAGCCCAGCACCGTACAGGATGCTTGGCATTTGCCAGAGAACATCAAGATTGGCAAATTCGCCACTAGCACCCTATGATCTTCACAGATGAAAGCAGGTTCACAGTGAGCACATGTGACAGACAGTCTGGAGTCATAGTGATGAGTGATCTGCTGCCTACAATATCCTTTAGCATGACCGGTTTGTCGGATGGTCAGTAATGGTGTGGGGTGGCATTTCTTTGGAGGGTCACACAGCCTTACATGTGCCCACCAGGGATAGCCTGACTGCCATATGGTACCGAGATGAGATCCTCAGACCACTTGTGAGACCATATGCTAGTGCAGTGGGCCCTGGGTTTCTTCCTAATGCAGGACAATGTCTACCTCATGTGGCTGGAGTGTGTCAGCAGTTCCTGAAAGATGAAGGCATCAGTTCCCCAGACCTGAATTCCGATTGAGCACATCTGGGACATCATGTCTTGCTCCATCAACCATATATATATATATATATATATATACATATACATACACACACAATATATTTTAAGTTGTTTAGCAGACGCCTTATCCAGAGTAACTTGGAATTAATACAGTCTTACAATCCAAGCAATTGTGGGTTAAGGACCTTGCTCAGGGACCCTTGAGGGATTTCAACCCTGGACCTTCTGGTCAATATTCCAGTACCTTAACCAGTAGGCCACCACAGTCCCATATATACTAAACTTTCCCTGATCTGCCCACTCGCATCACTTCTCCACGTGTGCGAAAGTATGTCTAGTGCCTTTCTCCATTAAAGAGCTTTAACACACTTTAGGTTTTGTATAGTATTAAAAATGTGCTTCAATTGGGAACTTTTGTAAGCTCTCTGACCCCATATTTTTATCCTCCAAAGCAAAAAGACCTTGACCTGGACTGAACTGAAGCACTTTTGTGCCATCGGCCTGTCCCCAATATAAGGAATCAACATTATTCTTGGCATAGGGCTTTTTCAGGACTTTCATGCCGCAGATCTAAATCGCCCATCCTCTCATGTTTTTAAACCAGACTTCTTGAATACATTTTGACAAGTTCCAGCCATGTTTCTGATATTGTAGACTGCTTCCTCGATCAACAAAAACTTTGTTCTGCTCACTCTAAGACTAGTTTTTGTCACATCCTCTGGAGAATACTGAACCACATTTCATAGTTAATTTTTTTCTGTTGTGTTTAATAAACGTTTGCTATCTTGGACGTCTCTTTGGGCTTGCGTTAGACCAGCAGATACTATTTTTCATTTTGTTTTGGAATATTTGAATGGATTCCTCATGCTGCAAGTTCAGTTTTCCAGATGTGGATTTCTACATTTGTAGAAATGAAGTTTTAATGTTTGGTTTCTGTGACACGTAAATTGCATTTAGTTTTATAGTCATTATAAAGTGCGTGGGTGACTGTGGTTAATGTGTTTCATTTATGCCCACCGAGGCAGTTACAAAGCGGATTCAAGCGGCCTCAAGTGACAGGTACAAGTATTACAGCGCACAAGTGCTTAACAAGCACCGACTGACACTTAACAGAGCTGTAGAGTTGGGATATCCCAGGGTTGTGGTTACTATACCCACTACAGCAGACTACACTCCCCTCTGCATCATCACCCCCAGAACTTTTCACTGCAACCCAGACAAAGCAGGGTGGATCTGGACCATATGGGTGGCAGACAGGGACGTGGCAGCAAATTCTGGGCCCTGTACACTCAACGTCAGTGGGCCACTATCCATGCCAGTACACAAGGAACGTGAGCAAAAAAAATAAAAATCAGGATGTTTAAGGGCCCCTCTCCCTACTCTGGCCCTGGGTAGTCAGGTCCATCCCCCCTCACCACTCCCCCACTACCACGCCCATGGTGGCAGATGATTCTCAGCACTGCAGTGAAGTGGAAGTGTGGTTTGTAGTTGCAATTGGATCAGACACTGCTGGAGTATTTTAAACAATGTTCACTCTATTAGACAAATGCGCAATGTCGCTTAATCTTGAAGATGTAAAGTCAGAAACAGCAGCTCATCTATTGCTGCACAGTTAGTCATCATCTAATTCTTCGTCAGTACTCATGTTGCACTCAGGATGCTTGTGCCTGATCCACACATTCCAATACAACGCACAATAACACACTACCAATGTGACTGCAGCCCTAAGAATGATCCACAACCCAAACAGTACCTGATCTGATGGTGCTGTGGCGGTCCTAAATATTACAGTCTAGTACTAATCAAGTCTGTGCAGAAATCACTGGACTACAGTCTGTAACTGTAAAACTACAAAGTGCCTCTATATCGTAAGTAAGGAGTGTGAGCATAGGTATACTGTTTTAATCCAGATTGCTTCATACAGATTTGTAACATTTGTGTCAGGCTTGTATATTGTTAGAATACTTTATTAGAAATGGCAAAAACAAATGTTATTGCATTTTTATTTTGCATTTGTTGGAAGTGGGAAATTTGATCCAAGGTGAAGTGGTCTAGAGTCTTTCTGTGTCTGCATGTCCTCTCTGGGTTCACTCTCGGTGATCTGGTTTCCTCCCACAGTCCAAAGACATGTTTTAGATTTACTGTTTTATATGTTTGGTATTTTTGTTGTTTTTTTAATGAACAGGGGAAAAAACAAAAACTGCCCTTCTTATTCACATCACAATGTACTGACCTACATAACCCATGAGTCCCCAGTATTCAGGTCCTTTAACTCATCACAAAGTATGCTGGAGTCATATTTGGAGCAGGTATGCATTCATTCTTTCATTCATGTTCATATCCATTTAGTCCAGTTCAGTGTTGTTGGGAGATAACTGCCCTAACTGAAAGTGAAAAGGTTTCATTGTACAATACCTTGTTCTGATAACTGGCATAATTAGCAATAAAAACAATTATTATAGATTTGTGTGTAATACGATGTAGAGACATATACACTCATACTATAACCACCAGATGACGCTGTTAGGTATTTCTCGGCTCCTATGCTCTTTAGACGGACAATCCACTTTACCTGGGACGTTCTGCAATCAAGGCAACTCACGACACATGTCATATTATAAACCTCACGTTGTGATAAATGACGTTATATCATATCCAAAACTTGATAGACAACAAATGTAAACTAATGGATTTGGACTATGGTGTCACAAGGACCAAACTATACTGGCCTATAACTATACTGTACTTATAAACTATACTTGGACTATACTGGCCGATGGACCAAAATGTTCAGGGTCCAAGCTCCAGTACTGCCAGCTGACACTGTTGGGGCCTTAAGCTTAGATTGCACATTCTAAGCTTAATGATGAGTTTCTAGATAAGAATGTTGACCAAATAATTAATTGTAAAGGATGAACGCTAAAGCAACACTTTAAACACTGCAATGCAGCCAGTACCATGCATGTAGCGTCTTGTTTGTGTTTCTCAAATGTTTAGTGACATAAATAGTGCTTAGAAATGAATAAAATGGTACATTTTCACCAAGAGTTACACAAATATGTCTTATTATATTACAATTTATAATTACAATAATTATTATAATTTGTAGAAGAGATTTTAACACAAGCCATAATGCCCATCCAAAGCCTTACTTGTTGCATAGCTGTACTGTTGATTGAACTGGAATGCATAGCTGTAACATTGGTAAGTACAAACGTGAGAGTCATTAATACATTTACAGTTTGCATTGCTCTAAAACTGAACTATATACAACCAATTAGGGGTCTACCTTTCCCAATATAAGGCTGCATATGTTTCCTGTTTTAAGGGCCTAAATGTGTCCTGATAGTTACTGAACTGTTGAAGTTGTTAAAGATTTATGTATATTTAATATGTAGGTATTTAATCTATTTTAGTCTTGCCAGTGCTAATGAGAAAGGGGTATCTCAGGCTGGCTGTACTGGATATGCTATGTCTGTGGATTCTAAAACCCTTAATGTGAACAAAGTTTAACATGACTACATCCATTCATTTTCATGTGTAGTCCAGGTCAGGGCTGTGAAAGCCAAAGCCTAGTTGGCAGCTTGGTGTCAAATGAGTTAGTGTGTTGCCTTACAGCTCCAGCATCCCAAGCTCAAGCCCAAACTCAGACTTCGCATTTCTTCCCTATGTCCACACGGGTTTGCTCCAGGTACTCTGCTTTATTTACACATTTCACCAAATTCTTTCACAAAAATGTTTCAATGACCTTGTTGAATCTGTGCCACAAAATTCTGAAGGCAAAACCTAGTACTAGCAAGGTTTACTGTACTAATAAAGTGGCTGGTTAGTGTATAATTTGGTGATTATAGTAAGTTTCATGTCAAAGCAAAACATGATTTTACCCATACTAAACTATGCTTGCTCATTCTGCAAGCCTGTATCTTTCAGACAATTGATGTTCCGTTGCAGGAATGTTTTTAAAACACAGGAAAATTTGGCAGAGCAAACCGAGAGATCAAATTTGTCTATAAATAGTGAAAAAAAATTGTTATTATGCTTTAGTATTCACATTTTCTCACTATATAACCTATGGACACACACAACATGTATTTTAAAAACATTTTACTTAAATATTTGTACAAGACTAAACCAACAATTACAAATCATGTAAAGGAAATTCAATCTACTTGACTTACTCTGTTAAAGTATATATTCAACTCAGCTTAGTTTTAAGCAAATATTGAATAGCCCACTTCACAAAACAAAATCTTTGCTTTAAGAAACTGAAAGGAGATTGCACACCTTGAATAGTTTGAAACCGAAGCTTCAGTGGCACTTAAAACTTGTAACACAGTGGAAGCCTTACGTGGCCCCTCAACCAAATAGATTTAATGTAGTTAAATAACCTATAAAGAATTTACTTTGGAACATTTATGGTGAAAAATACATAATATACACAATATGTCTAAGTATAAACATGCAATAAAAAGTGTTTCATGGAATTTGAAGAATTTCCTTGAAAGAAGGATCATCACCACTCATTTAAACTGGTTGGAAGTGCTATGCTTTGCTTTCCTGTTTCTTACTGTTTTGTCAAGCTGCAGGCCTTTACTGGTCCAAGTCACTACAGTTTTGACTGTGAGGCCTGTAGTGATATTCGCAGAATTCTCTGATCCGTGCACATGCCTCTTCCATCATGTCCATTGGAACCGTAAGAACAATCCGGAAGAAGTTGGGATACTCAAATGCCTAAAGATGGAAGTGTATATTTTTGTAAATTTCATGTAAAATGTCATTGCATGTGCAGCTATGTACAAAAATCTTTCCCAAGGTGAAAAGAAAACCTCATTACACACAAGATCGGTAGACTGTGAAACAAGA
>JAUZST010003319.1:0-17261 GCA_034779995.1 Parotocinclus haroldoi | reverse complement strand
CACACACACACACACACACACACACACACACACACACACACACACACACACACACTCTCTCTCTCTCTCTCTCTCTCCCAGAATAAGACAACAAGGCTGTAGGACCAAAACCTGCTCGCCTCCGAGGATCCAGTACACTACGCATCCTGCTCCCACCACCACAGCGCTTAGATTAAGGCTATTTGTGCGAAACTGGTGCGTGCGCTTCAGAGGGTTGTTTGTTTGTTTTTTTCTTGCCGCGAGTTCGCTTCGTCCTTTTACTATTCATTCACTTACACTGGTATATACAACAGCAAATTGGACGTAGTGCCGGCGAGGCTAAAATTGTGCGCGTATAAACTGAGTGTGGAACTTTTGCGCGGCACTGAGCCATAATGGAGCCATCTACTGCGCCCGAAGCTGAATTCGCCGACCTGTATCCAGTTATTCCCTTCAATGTTACCTTTCCGGATGATATAATGGGCTTCATCCCCGACGGACGAAATCTCACTGAGCAAAATCCATCAAAGGGATCCGCGGGGATCGTGATAGCCGTCTCTATAACCGCCCTCTACTCGGTGATTTGCGTCGTGGGACTTTTGGGCAACATTCTTGTAATGTATGGGGTGGTCAGGTAAGCGCTCCAAGTACTTTCAGAAAAATCACAACAGGTTCGTGTTCACTCTGTTTGCTTCAGATTTGCTTTAAGCCAGGTTTTGGCTGAGTTAAGCCTATTAATGCTAAATACTAATACTAAAGTCGAATGACTCATTCTTCTTCTTCAGTCAATTCACAAGCTTCTCTTGAAATCCTAAAGATCTCTAGAGGACTAAAGGATTTAGTGCATTTTACTGGTTTATTAGGACACATACGGATAGTGTACAGTGTTATCTAGGAATCTATCAACAACAGCAAAAAGAAATACTAATCATTTACACATGGAACAAAAAAAGAAAATAGTGCCATGCAAAAGAAAACCCACATAAGACCCAGTCATATATAAACCAAGGAGTCGAAGCATTAAAGCACCTGGTCTGCAACGAAGTTTAGGCTGGTGTTACGCATCAATTTATCATTCACCTAAATGCCCTGACCCAGGATTTCACTGCAGAACATTACCCAAAGCATCACACTTAATCCACAGGTTTTTTTTCCCCCACAGTGGCATCGCTTCCATGGGTAAATGGTGCACATGTATTCAACTGTCAATGTGACGGAAAAGAAAATGGGGCTCTTTAGACCTTCTTCTATCGCACTAACGTCCAGTTCTGACACTCGCGTGTCCATTTAGGCACTTTCTATGCAGTTATATTACAGAAACACTCTTGTTGCTTGGGTGGGTAACAACAACCTTTTTAAAATATTGTATGTAAACATGGGGGTCATTTAATAGTTTAGGTTTGATGATGAACATTTTTATGATGGACTGCAAATGGAATTAAGAATCACACAGCCTAGAAAAACGTGCAAACTTAGCTCTAATACTACACAAGAACTTAGATATAACAAGAATATAAGGTACTAAGACATTTAAGATGCTGTTTGCAGTTCACTTAACCATGGCTGTACTGCATGCGTTATAAAATATCATGATTTACAGAACAGGGATAAACTGCAATGTAAAGGAGAAGCACTAACTAAACAATCCGAATTGCCATTAGGAAAGCTACAAGAAATGATGAACGCTCAAAAACAGCTGTTTTCATTGGCTGGATTGAATACTGCTAATTATCATAACGACCTTAATCTTCCCTTGTGGAGCTCCCCTGAGGACTACTTTCATTCCTGGACTACTTTTGGTTTGCATTCAAACAGGCGGTAGGAACACTGTGCGACACTGAAGCGATGTCTTGCAAGTTTTACGTAGAAATCGAAATCGTGTCGTCTCTTGCCGAAATCAGAATTTCCACTGTCATATTTAAGCTCACTCAGTTGTGGACTTATGTTCATTTTTCCATTTTACACAGCAAATGTCTTCTGTCTATATGGTTACTGGTGTACATGTACATTTAAAAATGGCAGGTGAGCTCATCAAAGGCACTTGCGTCAGTCAATATCACTTGCGTCACTACGTGTGGACCAACCTCCATATTCTTACAACTGGACCAATTCCCACTAACTTTCATCACTCAGGGTTTCTAAGTGACCCTTCCTGAGTTCTTACATTTATATTTATGGCATTTAGTGGACACCCTTATCCAGTGCGACTTACAAATGATAAAATCCACGATGAAATGGGTTAAGGGCTGTGCTCAAGGAAATAGCAGCAGCAGCTTGACAGAGGTGGGATCTGAGCTTTGGACCTTCTGGTCTATAATCCAGTATCTTAAACACTTTGCTAACACAGTGGTTAGCTTCTATTTAACTTGAATTAGAAGCGAAAAAAGTCCTTGTACATGCCGTTCCTGTGGTGTAAATCATGAAGGAAAGGGACCACAGATGTAAGAAGTATTAAAAAAGTTCGAATGGGGTCAATCAGTACGACTTGTGGAGTGTTCCCAGTCAACAGTGGCGGCGACCTGAGGACCTACCAACTACGTTTCAAGTAGAGACAACCCACAAATTGGACACAGTAGGTTTGACACTCAAGGCTCATTGATGCACAAGGGCAACAATGCCATCTGGGCTGAACCGACAGAAGGGCCACTGTGGTACAAGAGGGAATGCACAGACAGGTCAGTGCTGATTGGGGCACAGCAGAAACAAAAATTTTCAACACCAAGTCTGCTCAGACGATGCAACTGCTGCTCATGACTCACACTGTTTACAGTATACTTCACACCTTATGTCTATTTCTCCTACACTCGAGAATTACAACCCAATGGACTGTCCTGTCTTTTCACAAGTCCATTTTTCTTTTATGTTAACTACTGACTTGTTGTTTAAGAGCAGTATAGTAGCTGGGCTTAAGTCACCTGGACAGAGAGGGGAGTTTGATTGAAGCTGTTATCCCAAAGCAGAAGGAGGAGCGATATAGAGAGATGGCAGAAATAAAAGCCTTGTTGGATGAAACACTTTAATCCCTTTTGAAATGCACTTCCTCTTTGGGATTGTGGTAGCCTTGCAGTTAAGGTACTGGACTCTGGACCAGAAGGTCCAAGGTTTAAATCCCACCACTGCTAAGCTGCCACAGTTGGGTCTTTGAGCCAGACCCTTATCCCACAGTTGCTTGGATTGTAAGGCTGTATCAGTTATAAGTCGCTCTGGATAAGGCCCATAAATGTAAATGTTTCACACCATGACTACCGCCATGTCTAACAAAATGGCAGCAGGCT
Organism: Parotocinclus haroldoi; assembly: GCA_034779995.1. Lineage (NCBI taxonomy): Eukaryota > Metazoa > Chordata > Actinopteri > Siluriformes > Loricariidae > Parotocinclus > Parotocinclus haroldoi. The sequence goes on along the minus strand of JAUZST010003319.1, from coordinate 14,007 downwards.
GCATGCTGGAGGAATGGAGGAGGATTGATAAAAAGACAGTATAGTTGTCTTGACAATAGTAACTGTACTGTCCTCTTGCTGATGCACTGTTTTCACAAACCCTTGTCTCATTTTTGAGAGAATCCTGGTACTTTAAGCTCCGTTTAAGCACAATGGATGCGCTGTCACAAAGACAGTTTATTAAATACGGCATGAAGTGACCTGTAAAGTATATGTGACATATGCAGTGGAGCTCAAAAGTTTGTGAACCCTTTGAGATTTCTGTCTTTCTGCATAAATATGACCTAAGACATCGTCAGATTTTTAGTCAGTGAAACAAACGAGACAAAAAGATTATACTTTGACATTTATTTAATTGAGGAAAATGATCCAATATTACATATTTGTGAATGGCAAAAGTATGTGAACCTCTAGGATTAGCAGTTAATTTGAAGGTGAAATTAGAATCGGGTGTTTTCAATCAATGGGATGACAATCAGGTGTGAGTGGGCAGCCTTTTTTAATTTAAAGAACAGTGATCTATCAAAGTCTGCTCTTCACAAAACACGTTTGGGGAAGTGTATGATGGCACGAACAAAGGAGATTTCTGAGAACCTCCGAAAAAGAGTTGGTAATGTTAATATGGCTGGAAAAGGTAACAAAACCATCTCTGAAGAGTTTGGACTCCACCAATCCACAGTCAGACAGTGTACAAATAGAAAAAAAATCAAGACCATTGTTAACCTCCCCAATAAATAAATAGCCAAGTATAAGCTTTTTGTCTCATTTGTTTAACTCGGCTCTCTTTATCTACATTTAGGACTTGTGTGAAAATCTGATTGTCTCGCCCTTTTACAGTGCTTTCCAGCACCACTGTATTTGGGTTTGACTAGACACGCTTTATTTTTAATGAATAAATAGTGAATTAGAAAAGCTTTCAGCAAGTGAACAGTAAAACAATCATTAATTGACAATCAACAATCCTTCAAACGTCATTACCACTAATCATTCTCACCTGTATGCAATTAACTGTCATTAGTCACCAAATTAAATTCCTGCAAAGTAAAATATTTTTTTCTGTACTCTGCATTCAAAGCCTCCTTTCACAGATTCTTTTATGTAGCCAATATTTTCGCCTTCTTCTTTGTTGTTGCCATTATCGCATGCTGGGTCTCAGTGGTGTAAAAACACATGAGCAAGAGTCAGTTGTGACATTTGTGAAGTAGGTCTGGGTGTAACAGAGATCGGGTAAGGTAAAATAGTGACGAATTGTGCTTCCATGCAAAACTAGATAGCAAAAACAAGCAAAAATGCTAAGTGCTTTAAAAGAATATTAAATGACAAATAAATACAGAGATAGAATAAAATACAGGGAATTCAATGTCAAGGCAAGGGTGGTCAGGAGCATTTAGCAGTTTCCGGCATTTAGCAGGTGTCCCTATCCAGAGTGACTTACAGAAGTGCTTTGTGTTCTTCTAAGTAACCTCTTAGGACATCTAAGCACTTGTGTTCTTGGCCCCAGAACTTACTAGGACCTGATGTGGGTAAATGAACAAAACACACAAGAAAAGTTCTCTTGTCAGTGCTCCGTGAAGAGGTGAACGCTAATTGCGGGAATCGCTTTTTGAGACAATTCTGTTCTTAACTGATATGCTCCCTGACCGCCTTTCCATTGGAAAAACTTGCCCTTGACCCAATATTGTGGCTTTCAAGATGGTAACCATGTTCCAGACATAGCCTAAAAGATAGGCCCCATCACCCATTACTTGCTGGGGTATTCAGATTTATTATTTAGATTTTTGTGTCTGAAATAAAAGGGTGTCCTGTATACGCTTTCCATGTTTCTCTAGTGGTGCTGCTGCTTGCTGCGTGCTGAGCAAGTACACCAGGAGTGGCATCAGACCCACTTTAAAGGCCTTGCTACATAGTAACAAGTATTTTTATATTCAGTTTTTCAAATTAAATGTTCAGTATTTGTGTAGCACTTGATCACAAAGCGGCTTTGGAGTGTTCCTCGATAAAGCCAACAAGCAAGCAGCCAAAGGCAAAGGAAATATTGCTGCAGCTTGGAAGAACAACCACAAAGCGGTACATGTCTCATGCCTGCAGCTTAAATGCAACTCAAATCTCACCTTGCCAGAGGCGTAATACTTTCACCGTTTCCCCAGTATAATAAGACAATACTAGTGAAGGCAACCTGAACCCATTAAATTCAACAATTAACATTCAACATTTAACATGATAGACTACAGACAGACTACTCACTGATGACTTATCCAGCAGTGTTTAAATGGTGTCAGTACATAAAGTCAAATTGATTTCAATAGCGCTTTTTACAATGGAGCACTGTATCAAAGCAACTTTCCAATATTATATTATCTTAAAAGACCAACCCCAAATTGAGCAATCCTAGGGCAACAGTGGAAAGGAAAATCTCCCTGAATATAGAAGAACGACACCTTGGGAGACTCAAAACGGGACCTATCGTACTTGGGTAACCTAGATGTTAATTTAAATCATTAAGTATCAGTAATAGTAAAACTAATTAAAAATCAATTTAACAGTTATCAGCAGTAAGTTATTGGTGGCAAATCATAATAGCTCATAATAGCTAAATGATGGAGGGAGTTCCTGCACTCTGGTGGGACTGGGTTCTGTTGATGCAGACCAGTAGAGTGATGCTGAGGTGGAGGAACATCTAAGTGTGTGGTACTAGAGCTGGTACCAGAACATCAGCTCGGAGAGAAAAGAGAAAATGTAGTTACTTATTGGTTAAGAGCACAGTCTGTTAACAATCACATCATAAAGCAATAAAGCAGATTGGGGATTAAAAAGGGATTTGAGTATATTGCTTTACTACTACTGTAACTAGAATAATAAAGAAAAATGGACAGGAAACACAGGTACACCCCCCAAAACAAGTCAGAGACATATTTTACACTATTAAACATAACTCGTATAAGAATATGTATGCAGGACTACAAAAGTAAACAGTACACAGGTCATGCTGTGATTATGTAACTGACTGTTTGAACAGGGATAAAAAAATCTAGATCCATATCTACATAGATCTACTTAAGGAAATATTACAGAGCTACAATTAACAAAGTGATTCTTTTTACTAAATACTGTATCTAAGGCAAGTGCAACAAAGACATCCCAGCCAATCGAGCTTAATAGTGAACATGCTCTAGGTCAATTTGAAGATAAAACCAGACTAATAGTACATTCCAGGTTTTTATAATACAATTTCAAATCCCTGCTAGACAAAGCACAACAGTGTTCTGAGAGTCTTTTTTAAAATCATGTTACAGTCTTTATAAATATAAAGCCCTCAGTCTGATTTGGGAGGGAATTCATTTTTAAGCAGCAGTAGACTAAAAATAAATAGGAATAAAGTTTTCAGTTCGGTAGGCTGCATGCCCTCTCGTCTGAAGGAAATAGCTAAATAAAGAGGCTCTATAATGACAACAGCTCCAAAGGCTGAGGTTATTTAATAAAGCACGATTTGGTGCTATGAAATCAGTTTGCTTTTGATGTATTATATTCCTTGTTTTAAAAAAGAAAAGACTAAAGGTCAGCGTTTAATAACCTGTTTAGGTAAAAATACAAATGCAGGAAAGTGAATTGTTAAATATATTAACGTAAGGTTAATTACAAGGAAAGCTGTGGAAGTAATTAAATGAACTTATATGACATGGTGGTGATATGATATGTCTGGTGTGAACTGTAAACACAAAGTATTTCCCATTCATTGATGAAAGCTGCAAAAATAGCGTAGTTTACGCTAGTTTTTGTCTGTGGTTCATTGCTATGCCCTGCAAAAAACTGCTTTAAATGGTCTGGTGCTCTTTTAACATGATAAATGGTTTTGTGAGTATAAAAGTTTGTTAAATAATATACACTGCTAACAAAAAAATGGGGATATTTTTAAATAAATATAAAGAAGGTCCCACAAGAACTGCTGGACAATCGGATCCTGTCCGTACCCCATCACTGTCAGTGTGATTTGGTAGTCTTGGGTGACCATACACCCTACTGAGTAATCAACGTGGGGTACTCAGTTTGACATTCTTCTGTTCACCCCTATGAATATATCAATTACTACTCAAGCACCATAATTGAGTTTGCAGCTCATTTGCATAATGGAACAACTTTTTATGACTTTTCATTTGCTTTTCTGATGATCTTTTTAGTGAAATAAAATCGCTTTTTTAATCGCTTCATATTCATTTTGAAATATCCCCTCATTTTAGCGAGCAGTGCACACTAATATGCATTGAAATAACTTTTCAAGTTAAGCCAGTTTTAGATGCAATACAATTCATGTTCAAGTTTTGAAAGATCTGCAAAGATTTGCATCTTTCCCCTTTAAACGCATTAAAGAGGTTTGAGTCACAGGTCTTGCCAGTTTATTGACTTTTTGTCTTTAGATTTGGTGACTTTTTAGACCCTGATAACCATGGGTGTCGTCACCATTATAACTGAGGGGGACGTGTCTCCCCCGCGTTTCATAATCGTTTGTTTGGACCCCCAACATTTAACATAACATATTTGTTCACCCAAAACTGTTTCTATTGCTTTACAAAAAAATAACCCCCCAACACACACACACACACACACACACACACACACACACACACACACACACGTAAAAAAAAAAAACCTCGCTGACAGTGAAACAGTTGTAGAGATTACAATTCACCTAACGTATACCCAGAAGTAAAACCTGCGATTCCAGAGGTGTGAGATGACAGTGGTAACCTCTACCACCCTGAAATAATGCTTTTGCTCTCACACTTATGAAACAGCATGCACACAAAATGACCTGAAGTGTATGCAGAGCACAGGGTGTGTTTTACACCACAAATGTTCACTTGATTTAGGTGTTGCCCAAAGTGCAGCATATTGACAAATGAAATACATGACCCTTGTGGTAGAATAATGCATGTCGTATTTGTACTTTGTAAGCCTGGATTAAAGCACGGGCTAGTTCTGTTCCTATGATGATTCAGATACCCATCAAAGACAAAGTCAAATGTATTTATGTAGTGCTTTTAAGAATGGAGCATTGTCTCAAAGCAGCCTTACAAATGCTCAAACTGAGCAAGCCTGCAACGACAGCAGCAAGCACTGTCAAACATATATAGCTACCAATTATAATTAGTGATGAGTGTTATTTAGTCATAGTCATTACTGAATGGCTGTACTGAACACCTCAGTGACTCTCAATTTGGCACATTCATAAGTTTCCACCTTAACAACATGTCAGCTCTGCAGTGTTCTGCTCTGCCCTTCTAAATAAAGTTAATAGAGAAGAGCTTTGCCAGCTTTGATGGAAAACTTGGCTGTTTTGGACAGAGCCATCACTTAAATCCATCAGAATCCATATTTTTTTAAAAATAAATTGTAATCACAACAACAGGTAATAGTTTATTGTCTAACCTCAGTAGCCTTCCATTCATAGTTAACTCTGTTAACTGTATGTTGTTCTAAACATTTGTTGTACAAATTGTACAGATGATTAACAAGCTGGTAATTATGCTCCTAGCCAGTTTATGGTATTAATAATTTCATGTAATCAAGTTATAGCAGTGGTGTTTTAGAATAGCTAATGAACAATTAAATTTATTTTAAAGCATAGTCTAGTGGGAGGTAAGTCAATGAGCTATGTTATGGGATTATGGTAGAAGTCATTAAGAAATTAGGATAAAACATGTAGACGATTCAGTAGTCTTGAAAAGTATTGGAAGGTTTTGGAAATTACTGTACATTTGACAACGGTAAGTTGGCCCCAGGTGTACAAATATATTTAAAAAAGCCAGTTGAATCTGTTTGGACCAATCACAAACATACTTACATCACTCAGGCTTCCTAAGTAATGCACTTGAAACAGGAGCTAAAAGAGTGACTCTATACAACATTCCAAAAACTACATCATTCCCAGTTCCTGTGAAGCAAACAGATGAGAAAGAGAGCACAGGTTTCTGTACTATGAAATAGTTCCTCCAGTGCTAGACCATTGTTAAAATAATTCGAACATGTGAAATAAAATTAAATTAACACAGTAAGTGGAATAAACTGTATATATAATTACCTACAAAGAAAATTCATATATTCGATCAAATGTATGCACTTATTACTTAGGAAAAGAAGGATTTTTTAGCTAAATGTTTAGCTGTCTATATAATTATACAAAACTAGAATGAATTTTTTTTTTAACAAAGTAAAAAGAAAAATAAAAGCTATAATTCACCTCCACCTCCCCTCCCCACATAAAACAACAAAAACAGGTACAAACTACTACATGATGATAGAGTGACCACTTGAGCCGTTAATAACAAAATAACAAAATAATAATAATAATATTAATGCATATTTGCCTTTTCATTTTAGACGTTGAACAAAACCAACATGTAGAAATAATGGAGGTTTGAATCACAAGTCTTGCCAATTTATTGACTTTTTGTCTCTAGATTTGTTGACTTTTTAGACCCCGATAACCATTATAACTGAGGGGGACGTGTCTCCCCCGCGTTTCATAATCATTTAGAGAGGAGAGAGGGAGACAGGATCAAGGGAACAAACCCAAATACTACAAATACAATTTAGAAACAAGCCCAAACCAACTACAAATATTTGTAATCAACTTTATAGAAGACCCCAATGACGTTTAGAATAAGTGGACCTGGCAGCCGTGACATGAACAAAGGAGCTCTGCTCTTAACCTCCGGCCTCTGCTTGTGGAGCTGCAGTATTGATTGGCTGTTAAGGGGACTCACTGTTCATAGCCAAATCATCTATTATTAAAAGACATTTTTATTACCTATTATAATTTATTATAATAGTTAAAATGGTCATTAAGATGACGTACCTGTATTTTATATATCTACATATAATGAATAGATGGAAACAATATTATTATTATTATTATCATTATTATTATCACATGAATATTATGCATTTTATTTACATAGCTATCTCAAGCATGCCTCCGATCTGTCTGGTCAGGTCTAATATTGCAAAAGATTTGTAACACTTCACTTTTATTTAAGGTTCAGGGCTGATGGAAAGGGCATTATAAAATGACACACTTTGGCAAGATGCCGTACAGACCGAGTCCTGCCAAATATAAGATTGAATGCATGTTATAATTTGCAGTGATACTTTTTTAAAGCAGCTTGTTCTAATTGGTTTTTTGGATGATGGTCATTTATTCTCTCACCACTGGTGTTAGAAAGATTTTTATTTTTGTTGTTCTCATGATGCAGCATGAATTGGGATGCTTATTTTTCTGTAACACAATCCACAGTGGTACAATTTAGTGGTTTATTTAAACAAAGTGGCTCGAAGTGTACGCAGAGTCCAAATGTCAGATTAGTAACAGTTTTTTTTTAAAGCTGTCATTGATCAAAAAGAGCAGAATTGGAACAAATTGCTCAATCAGCCCAGGACTGTGTGTTTCACACGACACATTTTCACTTGATTTAGGTGGTGTCCACAGTGCAGCAGATTGCCATTTCAATTGAATTACATTGCCGTTGTGGTGGAATAGTGTGCATGCTTTGTTCTGCCAGCAGTGGTGGCACGGGTTAAAACACTCTTAATTTCTACTTGTATTTTTTCTATTCATATTTTTTCTATCCACGGTAACTAGTATTTACTAAATGGAAAAAAATATGTTGCTACCCATTCTAATTAGTGATCATTGTCATTTCAGCCATAGTCCTTCTATACTACTTGCAGGTTGTGCTGAACACCTGGGACTCTCAATTTGGCACTTTTATAGGTTGCCACCGTCTTTATAAAAAAGGCTCCCAGTGGCTACTTTTGGGTTAGTATCTTTTGGCGAGAAATTGCTAGATGCCTCTATGACGCACTTGAAGACATTTTGTCCAGGCGATAGACTGAGGGTGTTTCGATGAATTCCTGACCATTAAGGCCGTTCTGCCGTTGGGAGCAGTGGCTCTATGATGGCACACACACACACACACACACACACACACATGGTGAATCGACTGTGGACGGCCCAGACAGAGTACTACTAGAGAGGATTGTTTGATCCGTCTACAAGCACGAGCAGTTTCAGCAGTTTCGTTGTCTACCAGCCACACACAGGTGGCTTCTTCAGCACACACTCCTGCCTCTGTCCGACCCATTACAGGTGCTTAGCAGAAGGAAAGTTGTTGTCAGGACACCCATTATGTGTCCTGCCTTTGATAGTCTTTGTTACCTTTGTTTGCAATGAAAATGAAATATGCCCTAATTTTTGTGAGCAGTGTATTATAATCAGTTACATATATCCTCATTACATTCATACATATGAGGTTTCAGTCAAAACCAGTAACTCCTTCTTGGTGAGTTATTTTTTGTCAATGCACATATAGGGGATATTTCCAAATTAAATGTCCCATAATGAAATATCCCCTCATTTTTATGAGCAGTGTAATTCGCTATAACTTGTTTTGTGCTGGGGAAAACAGTTGAATGAGGATTTACTTCTTTACCAGATGTTTCACATCTTTAAATGCAGCTATAGCAGAATCAAATTAGAATATATTCGCATTTACAGAATATATTTGCCTGATCTTTCATTTTCTATCTAGTTCAGGGTTGTGGCGGAAAAAAGACTGGCTACACAGGGTAAAAGGCAGGAACCATCACTGAACAAGGTGCCACTTTATTGACCCACACGTAGAGACACCATTTTAGGAATGTAGGGAAATGCTTTTAGGTACCCTGTGTGGTTATTGCTTCCAGCATCAGTAAAAAGAAAACCTTTTTGCACTGGCAGCCAGATGTACCTTCTGTTGTTGTAGGGTATGTTAGAGGGCTTTTATCTCATATACAAATAATTTTTCAGTACAATCGTCACATTATGCTGCTGTGGGTGTTCCAGTTTCCTTCTCTTCCAAGCATTATTTTGCAAAAAAAGACCTACTCGAATAACAGCTCTCCTTTGTGGCGATTTGTCTGCCTGCTTAATGCTTTTGGGCATGAGTGATTGAACGAAATACCTTGAGGCTACATTGGCAAGGACATTATTAGCATCCATCAGAATGCACACTGATGTGTATGGCTGTTTTTTGTAGCCATAATTCTTTTTAACTTGTTCATTAAACCATCATTCAGCGCCTTGTGATTGAGGACACTGCATTAGCAATTTAGTGCCTATGCTAGGTTGCTGTTATTGGTTGATAGGAAAGTAAGTGGATTTTCCTATATACTGTACATTTCAAATTGCCAAAAGAAAGAAGAGGGCGCAGATTAAAGCAATATTTACCCATTTATAATGTCAATATAAATAATATATAGCTCCGTTCTACAATAGTGATTCATATTAGCACAGCTTCTTACCAGTTTTAGCAGTCCTTCATAGTTTATCAGGCTAGCCATCTGCCCGCTTAGGGTACATTTATGTATTCTTCAGATTGTCCCACACTGCGGTTTGCTATGAGCTATTGATTTTTAGCACTGGATTGTAAAGTTCCTGAACAGGAGCTAAACATCATCAATAATGCTTCATTATCACTGTCATTGTCACTATCAACTTGAATGAGTGAAGTCTTGGCCCAGACTGAATCTTATTGGTGAAATGAGATCAAGTTAAGGTACTTTGCCTCGGTGAACACAGTAAATGTTTTAAACATACTTTTAATCTTTCTTTTTAAAATCCATGTTGCTGCCATGATTGGCAGAACTGAAAGGCAGAGACACAGGTTTAAGATGTTTACTTAAACAAGCCAAAGCACAAAAAGGACAGACTGTTGATTTCTGAAACCACAGAGCAACATGGCAAGGCAGGGAATCCAAAGAAAGTGACAATATTCATAAACAAAAGGTCTTCAATAAGCATTTCAATACCTGTGTATGTCTAAGGTAACTCCAAAAGGGAGATGCACCATAAAGAGTTGGTGGAACTGACGAGGGCCAACCTTGATATTACGGCCAAACAGCTTTTAATGTTTTGATGTCGATTATTTGAACACATTTAGATAGAGCTGCTTTGCTGAGCCCATGGGCATCGGTCAGTGTCTGCAGGTTTGTCAGCTGCACTAAGCTATGATTCAAATTGCCCATTCCACCACAAACCAAAGGTGCTGTACGTGATTGAGATATGGGGACTATCAAGGTCATTTGAGTACAGTGAACTCACTGGTATGTTCCAGAAAGCACTTTGAGATGATTTGAGATTTTCTCCTCTGTCCTCTGGCATCAACAAGGTATTTTCACCCAGAGAATTGCTGCTGACTCATAGATTCATAGATAGTTCAAAGTCACGTGAATCCACTTTCTTCCATATTATTCCACATTATTTAGAGCATTTAGCAGACGCTCTTATACAGAGTAACTCGCAATTGATACAGAGTTACAGTTCAAGCAGTTGTGGGTTAAGGGCCTTGCTAACGGAGCCAACAGTTTCCTGCATGGAAGAGGTGGGGTTTGAACCCTGAACCTTCTGGGCCATACCTATATGCATCAAGTTGCTTAACTGGCTGATTTGCTTTAAAGAGCAGGTAAGCAGTTTTGCCTAATAAAGTGTGCGTTAGTGTATACAAAGAATGGAGAAATGAGTTCCAAATGGGTTAGAAAAGAGAGTTTAAGTACCACATTACTTCAATTGAAAAAAAAAGCAACAGATGCTCCAGCTTTTGAAAAGATGCTGAGGCATTGTGGGAAATGTTCTGTCATTCTGCACAGATATCCAGGATAAAAATTTTACTGGGATAAAATTTTACTGGACCATTTTACTATTGATGCCCCCATAATTTCTGATGGCATCATTTTTTTTTATTCCTCATAACTGATTAGGCTTCAATTGTGTGTGATATGCGCTATTGAACCTTTTGTTAGACAGCTTCCTCTTTCAAATTACAACCTCAGAAGGAGAAGAAATATCTTAAATGTGACATATTTACCATCAAGTACTGTTTATTTGCAGACTTTTTTTCAAATCGAATTTGCTATGTGAAAAAGTTTAGGCAGTCTTTCAGTCGATATTTAGCAACACTCCCTTTGGCAGAGATCACAGCCTCCAAATAGTGAGTGTGCTTGCTTTAGGAAGCCCCCTCTCCGCTTTGTAGAAGGCTGCTAATTCAGACAACATTAGTTCTGATGGCATTATTGACAAACCTCTAATTGATGGACACATTCGCTGTCCAGTGTTGTTAGAGCCAGCACTTCGGTTCTCCCCAATCAATGACCATGAAGGTGCGACTGATCTAGTAAAAGCTATCAGTGACTGCTGATGGAGATAGAAGGGACCAAAAGAGATAGATTGAACAACATGTAATTTCAGGTTACAATAGTAATGTACAACAATTTTTTTTGGCCTCGCAGACTTGAGGGAATGGGCAGAGACCAGGTTTTCCTTTTATACCTTGGTGCATTTGCTTCACTGATAGCTGACCATTAGTGTTAGTCACGCTGAGTGTGTTTATGTGCAAACTGATCATCCAATCGTTCAGTTTAACGATGATTCACGTGCTCATGTAAAAAATGGAGCAAAGGCTTAGGATATGTGACAAACCAACCGGATTCTTAACAAATAAGAAGATAACGTGGCACACATTTAAACATGTGGTTAGCTGGATAGATTTCTTATTTCTTCTCCTGTGCACGCTTGGAAAAAGATCCAGTGTAGATGAGCTCTTGGTTCCATCCCCAATTGTATGATAAAATATGAAATAGGAGAAAGCCCAGTGCTCGTGCATTCATTTCCCCCTTCCTTGCTTACTACAATTCAGCATCACTCCCAAGCTTTAAACACTTTCAGTCCCAGTCCATTTCTTTTGGGTTTTACAATGGCATAATGGAAAAATATTTCAAAGAAAGCCAGCCACGCTGCAGACAAGGTAACGATAGCTCATAGCTATATACACTGCTCATTAAAATTAGCAGTCTTGGTGAGCAGCATATTTTCTTTACATATATACGTTTTCTAGTTCCGTTCTCATTCATTGACTGTCACACACAAACCGCCAGCGTCATTTTTAGTTGTTTAGAACACTGCACTGATGCTGCCTCTTGGCCAGCTTATATGCAGTGTCAGTCAGGGGCAGCTCGTTAAAACTTAGTGCAGCCTGTTAACACTAAAGGTGTTAATGCCACATGACTGCATGCCTTCTGTACAAAGTAGTTCACAAGCATGACAGAAGCTTGCGCTATAGGCCTCTGCTGCCACCTCTGGTCAGCAGTGACAGTGTGGAGCTGGGTTGCCAAATTGTGATAAGGCCCAATATTTGAAGTCAACACAGCAATATAAGTTCCTGCTGCCTATAGCGGAGGCAGTGCAACCATATGGCACCTGACCCTATAGTTTTTTTTTCCACAACAGACCACAAAGCTGCTTTTCACAGAAGCTACAGACATCTAGGCCCACAGTGCCAAATGAGCAAGCCTAGGGAAATAGTAGCAATCTAAATGTGGTGAGTAAAAACCTAGGGAGGACCACGATTAAAAAAAAGAGACCCAATGCCCTTGGGCAGCTGAGATGTCATACGTAAAAACGGAATTACATACAGTAAATACTACATTCGTTAAAAATGGGTTAAACAGAATAAATAAAATTAAATAGCGTATACAAGCAAAACCTGTGAGAATTATTGAGCCCAGTATGTCAATATTTATTTATCTATAAATAATAATATTTATTTATCTAATATTTATTTATTTTGTATCTTTGTATTTTGCAGAGACACTTTAGGTACAAAACAACAGGGGTGTTATGTAAAAGTTATATAATAGAAATGACACTTTTCATGTTGCTGTTTATACATAATTTAAACTGACATTTCCCTAGGGGCTAATTGGGAGCCTTTGTTTGTGTGAGAATTGTACTCGTGAGCTTATTAAAAGCAATTAGATCCAAGCCACTGGATTATTGACACCCACTCATGATGAACAGGTTTCATTAAAGCGTGGCTCCACTGTGCTGTGGTAGAAAAAGTGTAGCCTTAATCTGATTGAGAGACCATTTAATCTGTACAACAATGCAGTTATGTGTCGCTTAACATCCACGATATGTTCTGTGAAACTGCACGTAAAGCAATGTGGACTTTGTCAAAACACCATATTAAATACATGTACTTCTGTTTCATATATGATATACAGTAGTAACGCTACACTCCCTGAAAACTGGATTTGGTCAACCTGTTCAACTGCACGTTAAAGTTAAGGTATCTAAACAGGCGATCACATGGCGGCAACTGTGCATGGACAAGGGAACATAGCAGGGTGGCTGGTGCTAGACTGGCTGGTCGGAGTACTTTAAAACTTCTGATCTACTGGGTTTGTTATGAAGCCAGTTCTTAGGGTTTGTAAAAATAGTGAATTAAAGAGAAAATAGTGTGATCAGTTTCTTCTGCAAAAAGGAATGTCAGAGAAGAATGACCAGACTGGTTTGCACTGTTAGAAAGGTGACTGTAAGGCAAATAACCACCATATCGAACCTTGAAGCAGAAGAGCTACCGTAGCAGAGGATCACACAGGGCGCCACTCCTGCCATCTAAGAGCAGGCAACTGAGGCACAGCCTTACCAAAATTGAACAACAGAAACGGCGTGATTTCGATATGAACCGAAATATCTGATGGTTGGTTCCACAATACTGCAGTGTTTCCCAGAGATTGATTTGTTTAACAGCATTGATCAACAGATTACACTTTTGGAATTTTTCCTATTTCAAGTGGGTAAAATCATTCCGCAATGCACTGATTTTGATCAGCCCCTATTTACCGCTCTCACTCTTATAGCGGAATTTATTAAACATTGAATTTCAGGCACAACCATTTATTTTAAAATAGTGCGGGAAAGTGTAATAAATTAGCTTATTTACTATAACTCTGGTGCCATGCAGGGTTTTTTCCTCTTTAGTGTCCTGTGATGCAAAGATGCAGTCATTCTGAATCCAATTGTTTCTCCCCCATGGTGCACATATATATGTGTGTGTGTGTGTGTGTGTGTGTGTGTGTATATATATAGTCGAATCCGGTTAATTGTACCACGAATTAATGTGACCAGCTGCTTAT
>JAUZST010003318.1:0-17261 GCA_034779995.1 Parotocinclus haroldoi | reverse complement strand
ATTCTGAATAAAATATTAGATGTTGGCACCTCCACATCATTGCATTCAGTTTTTATTCACAATTTGTTTAGTGTCCCGACTTTTTTGCAGTTCGGTTTGTACATATACATAATATAGTAATCCATCCATCCATCCATTATCTCCACTTAATCCACATGGACTCGCAGGCCAGCTGGTGGCCACCCGGAAACTGGGCGCAAGTGTAGGAACGACCCTAGACAGGGTGCCAGTCCATTGTAGGGCCCACACACAGTCATGCACACAGTCAGGCACTAAGGGCCACAATTAGCAACACCAATTAACCTAACAGGCATGTCTTTGGACTGCGGGAGGAAACCGGAGTACCCGGAGTAAACCCACGGAGATATGGGGAAGACATGCAGACTGCAGACAGAAAAGACCCAAGCCTGGGCCCTTCTTGCTGTGAGGCAGCGGTGCTACCCACCGAGCCCCTATGTATATATAATAATTAATATAATATTTAAATAATATACAAATTAGACATAATATGCACATGATCATGCCTTACGTTCTTGTTCTCCTTTGGGTCTTATGGCGATTGGCACAGCTTATTGGTGGATCAACACAGACTAGACTGGATCATGTGAAATGCAGGGTGGGAAGATCACATGGAGATTTATGGAGGCTCGTTTTTGAATGTTTGTTTGAACTGGAGGTGAGAAAAAAAATCCATTATAAACTGAACATTCGATGTCTAAATTGTATGAGTGAAGAGGCGTTCGAATTCTGAGGTTCCACTGTTTAGCTTATGGTATATCTAACTATATAACTTTATTTATAAGTGGCTCAAATTCTGTAAATTATTTGTAAAGCACATCAAATTGCACATCACTGCCATTTTTGTCAAAGTAAAAGTTTGGAGTCCATGCACTAGGAAGAAAGACGAAGCAGACTTAAAAGGCATGAGTAACAATGCCACCCTTAACCAGATTCCATGTGTTTGTTTTTTAATCATGGATTAATTAGCAGAATGTCTACATGCCAGAATTGTAACAAGCATCTTAGAAATGCCCTGCATCGCAATCGCTGATGCTAGTAATTGAACTGCAATTCAACAAGCCTAAATGTTCGATTTAAATGACTGTGAATGACTCCTTCCCCTTATTAAAGCACTGTAACTTCTGGTATCTACAACAAATCCTATCTGCCCTCGTTTAATATACCTTTTTCACCAGCTTTTTTGTCTTTTTTAATTATCGAGCTGCCACCAGCAGAGCCTAATGTGGTTTTTATACTGAACAATTGCGTTATCCTTTCTCCACTGGCACTTCCATCCCTCTAAAGCCAAGCCTGATTGTTCAGGAGATTATCTGTAATTCCGTGAGGCGCTGGACCAGAGAGAATTCATTACATGTCGTCCCGCTGTAAGTGTGCAGGGTTGTTTCGGTGAACGTTTTGCGAGAGCCGGCCCGGGAGCTCGTAGGTCCCCAAAGGTTTGCTCAGTAAATCTGTAAGATCTGTTTCTGTTTCATAGCATGTTCCCCACACTGAATCCTTTTTCTTACTACTATTACTTGCATTAATACCAAATGTTTATATTTAATGATCTATTCCATAGAAGATGGACCTGGATCAGAGCAGTAACAAAGTGGCTGAGACTCCAATTGCAGGCAGAAATCATAGACTCCAGTCATGAAATAAACCCGAGCAGTGGTGGTGTGCTTTCCTTTGATTTTTGACCAGAAAAATGTATTGCATTTATATTCTTTAATATTCCAGGCGCTCAATCACTAAATTGCTCAGTGTAGCCTTTGTAAAAATGTAATTCCATAAAGCAAACAGCAATCAAAGTGATGTCTATCTAGTTAGCCCTGATTTAATTTCCAATCTAATTTTAAGCTTCCCCTGTATAGCACAGTCATAAGTAAGGAAATGTGGAAAGATTTATATGTCGTAATATATATAAAACAGCCTTTTGAAATATTTCGGTAAACACAGTCCAAAAGTTTATTTTGTGGCCACAGTTTAATTTAATGGACAATTTGGTTTAATTGTGAGGCCGTTCAATAAAAATGGTAGATAAAAACTGCACAAATTGGCCCTCCATCTATACACAAAGTAAAACACCAGAGAGAATCATAATCTCTTAAAATAAAATGAAGTGGCTGTTGACGAAGCATCACAAATAGCCCAGAGCAGTAATGAGTACATTTCCTGATCCTTAGCCAAAATAAACATGGTAGTGATCAAAAACATGAGTCTGTGAATGACTCATCTGTCTTTTGAATGTCCTGTCACGAGCTCAGAGAAAGCTTCTATAGGCTACAGGCTTCTATAGTATTTAGTGAGGACCTCCTCCCCACCCCCTTTAAATTTACAGTTTTTTGATTGGCGCCCTGTCTAAGGTTGTTTCTGCCCTTGGACCCAGAATTGGCAATGTCCCAAGGGTGGCACAGTGGCTCAGTGGGTAGCACTGTCGCCTCACAGCGAGAAGGTTCTGGGTTCAGTCCCCAGGTGGAGTGGTCTGGGTCCTTTCTGGGCAGTCTGCATGTCCTCTTCACACCCACGTGGGTTTACTCCAGGCACTCTGGTTTCCTCCCACAGTCCAAGACATACATGTTAGGTTAATTGGTGTCTCTAAAATGTCCTTAGTATATGCGTGAGCGTATGTCTATAATGGATCGGCCCCCTGTTTTGAATAAATTTAAACACGCTTTCCGGAAACAATTAAGTTTAAGAAGCAATTACGTTTGCACTGTAATATCAATCCAACACAGCAATTATGTCTTTCCCACACCATAATGACACTATAAAGGATTCAATTCATGACAATGCCTTAATTTTTCTGGACTGCTATTAATGGATGAAACACCAAAACTGAGAAAGTAAATGTTGAAAACGATTGCAATCAGTCAGACAATGACTGTGTGTGGATGAACGGACCAGACAGACCCACTATACAAACACGTTCAGGCATAATCATTACGCAAGACACTAAGAATGGGCTATGCTTGATGTCACTGTTGTGTGAGGTATCATAACGTTTATGTAATCGCATTTGCCTCCTTAGTTTTGCTTCCAATTCTCATATCGCGAGCCAAGTTTTGATTTAGAATTCCATTACAGACGCCCTGTAGATCTCGCAAAACCCAAAACGAGCCTCGTATGGGTCGTAACTGTAGCACATTTTTAAAAATGTAAAGTATTAGAAGTGCCACTGAGTGGATTTTCCAACCCCTGAAGTACGTGCATAAACATTCACAAGCTGCCACTTTATTGTCAAACGACTTTTAAAAGGAGTACACAAAGCAAATAGGTCCCAAATTAACTGCACAAATGTACAGAGGCTTAAACTGTTTAGTGGTAAACACTGAGAGAAAACGTTGATCCTCAAGGCAGCGAGGAAGAATACAGTCTGAAATATAGGACAACAAAATAGCAAATTTCCTTAAGTATCAGACTTAAGGAAAAACTTTTTTTATCATCATCATGACAGGTTTGACTAAACTACTACACTAATGTCGTTTAAAAGGAGGCTGCGACACATCGCCCCACCTCCATCATCAGTGACAACTGAAGAGAATATCAGAAGGTGATCTTATAAAAAATCTCATGTACCAAAGCTGGCAACAAATAAAGTACAAATTGACTTTAAGAAGCTTCTGTTTATAAAATGGGCAAAAAGGCAGCATTCGAATCATGATAGTTACAATTCACACATTTCCGGTTTTGAGTGAGGGAAGAAATAAGTGACATGATAATCAGCCTCAAACACCAAAAAAAAATCCAACCTTAATTATGACATCTGCTAAACGTTGTAAAATGCCAGCTGTACAATCACACTCTTTGAACTTTTCCTATGAGAGCACTGACAGGTAGAAATGTCATTGCATAACTCTCATGTTCAGCAGTCACATCGATCGTTTCAGTTGTTAGGCTGCATTTAAGTCACTTTTTTATGTTATTGAGTAAAACACAACTGAAAGTGAAGGAGTGTGTGTGTTTGTTTGTGTGTGTGGTTCTCTATTATGAATTGGTACCCTGTCTAGGGTTGTTCCTACCCTTGCACCCAGAGTTGCCAATGACCCAAGGGTGGCACAGTGGCTCAGTGGGTAGCACTGTCGCCTCACAGCGATAGGGTTCTGGGTTCAATCCCCAGGTGGAGAGAGGTCTGGGTCATTTCTGTGTAAAGTCTGCATGTCCTGTTGGTGTGTTGCAATAGTACGAGTGCCTCAGCACCGTAGCAGTGCTCCTGGAGGTCTGTTACTGCTCCGTCTGTGTTAGTCTTCCTTCATCAGGATTCTGTCAACTGCCTATCTTTGGCTGAGTGTTTAAAAGCTCCAGTAGCACTGCTGTGTCTAATCCACTGGTACAATAAACTAATAGGGTGACTGCAGTCCTAAGAAATATTACTAAAATTGTCCCTGATATGTTGCTTTATCCCGTGAGGGTCCTGATCATTAAAGTACAGGGTGAAAGGGGAGTAACAAAGTATGGACTACAGACCGTAATTACAGAACTGCAAAGTGCAACTTTATTGTAAGTGGAGCTGATAAAATGGACAATGAGTGCAGAAACAAGGCTGTGATCCATGTAGATGGAGTATATATACTGTACCCTTAATTTAGCCAGCAATACGCTGTCTCATGAAATGTGTAGGTATGCCATGTAGTGAGAGATTAAATTAATGATTTTGTACATTTCATGACAACAAGAAGAAAAACAACAATTGCAAGGTAAAAGTATGAGGGAAGGGAGACATAGTGCCTTGAAGGTGCAAAAAAATATTTTCACAAAGTCGTAAGAAAAACAAATCCACATCGTTGCCAGAAGGGACACGGCGCGATCTGATAAAAACAACCCCTTACTGACATTCAAATAATCCAAACTGACAAAGAGCTCTTATCGAGCAGCTCAAGCAGATGACAAGCAAGCTGACAGTTTGTCAGGATGGATGTGACAAACTAACATTAACACGTCAGTGTTACCCATCCACTGTCTTAAACAACCCCCTCCTTTCATTATCATTCAATGACAGGCTATTAGCCTTTAATGCTGCCTGAGAACGGGTGCTGAGAAAGAACCAGACTCTAGTTTCCATAGCTCTTAGGTCTCCCGGGTTGTCATGGTGCACAGTAGTAGTGTTCTTCATATCGTTCCGTAAATCCTAGAGTCTATTAAACATGTTACTTTAGCTCTAATGGGCACGGTGACTCGGTGGGTAGCACTGCTGCCTCATAGCGAGAAGGTCCCGGGTTCAATCCCAGGGTGGTGCGGCCTGGGTCCTTTCTGTGTCTGCGCGTGTTTACTCGGGGTACTTTGGTTTCCTTCCACAGTCCAAAGAGTTAATTGGTGTCTCTTAAGTGGCCCTTGGTATGTGACTGTGTGCGTGCCCTACGATGAATTGGCACCCCATCTAGGGTTGTTCCTGCCCTTGTGATTAGAGTTGCTGGGTGGGCATCGGCTTCGTCAGTGTCTGGAGGTGAAGAGGTCATTTTTGGAAAGACCAGATTCAAACTTTTCACAAGGCATGTGATTCATTCATCTGATTAATCAGGACACCTATTTTGGAGAACCCAATAGTCAAGAGGTGACAGGCAGATTTAGCATACACTTTGTTATGCTAGCCTGTTGCTTTCTCTCTCCACTGATCCAAACTAGAGCAAAGTGATGGACTGTCAGAATGTTTTTTGCTTGAATGACTGAACTGCACATGTATTACCCTGTAGGTATGTTAATCAGAAGCGGCATCCATTTGATTATAGGTAATTACTACATCCTTTTAACTGCAACGTCCCCGTTGGTCAAAGATCCTAATGGCACACAAGTTTGTTCCATTTCTAAAAGACATGGAGCTTTTGGACCTCATCCATGTTTATTTCTAAGCTGAATATACACTGGTGGAAACACCTTACATAAGTTGTGTTCATTTTGTACATCATACTATCCATCCAAGTGATCCGGAGTTGAGGTGTGAGCTCTTTTCTGAGAGCACCAGCAGCATATTTGTATGATTAGTACTTCTTGGTTCTTCCAGCAGTGTGTTTGGGTTCTCAGTCTGGTTTAAATGTAACAAACCCAAGATTTATTTCCACATAAACAAGGAGTTATACATCTCCAATGATCCTCCACCATGAGTCATGGTTGTTTAAGTGACTTTCAGAGCTTTAGAGGTCAAAAGGACTGCAAAGGCTTGTCTGTCTTGCCGGAATATTATCAGCTGGGCCTGATTCATTCTTGTATAAAAACAGGATTTACGATGTCGCTGATCTTTCGATGTGTAACTCTGATGCCTAACTAAACTTTATTTAGTGCTACTACTCTTTACTTGTAGTTTCTAATAATCCACTTGGATCAGTGGATGAACTCTCTTGGTCTCTCAAGCCACTTTGCTTGTTAGAGCATTTGTCTTCCGTTTGTGTACGAGCCATTGTGTTTGGCTTTCTTTATTATTTTGAGCTGCAATTGATTTTGCATTCTTCTTGTTTCTTGTGTAATTATTTTGTTACATCATCCAACTGGATTTAGACCAATAAGTCCATAAAACTCTGCATTACATCTTTACATACAAGTTTGGTCTTTTATTTATTTTCTGTTCTCAGCAGCAGTTTTTTGTGAGCTAAACCCTTGCTTTCAAACCCACAATGTTGACTTGTGTGCTCACAGTGGAAGAACTGACAGAAATACTTGCTTGATTTTGTCCTCGGTGCTTTCAGTTATTTTCTGCTGACTTTCACCTTGCTCTTTAGAAATATCTGCTTTGGGTTTTTTTCTCGTATAAGAAAGCCATTTGAAAGATTTGAGTAGTTGCTTGTTTGAATAGAAGAATAGAATTCTAATGCAACAATAGGTCACAGAATTCTTTATTTTTACCTTCCATTTTATTGTTATACTCAAAATCAAGCTTGGGAGGATCTTCTTATGGGTGATCATGTCTATGAATAAACCAATAGCTTATAGCGCCGAAATGAGGCTCCTTATGTATTTTACAAAGACTATTTTTTTTAGAATGCCGACACTTGTGGCTCCCCTGGAGAGTGAAGAATAAATCATCCTCAGCCGATGTGACACGACAAAGTACGGCACGAAATTATTCCGAACAGGATGCTAAATGACTCTTATTTCGCGACACAATGGGAAGATTAGGAATCCGAGAACAAAAAGCCAAAGAGTGTCCCAGAAATGAAGCGTACAGAGTAGGTGCATAAGATTCTATGAATCCACTTTAAGCCACCATATATCACACTTAGCATCTAATCAGGAGAAAAAATATATGCGGTAATTAGGACAATGTTTCTTTTCTCGCTTCATAAAACCCATCACGCATCAAACGCCAGTCCTGCAATCTCCAGAGCGCTTGACCTTGATGGCAATTTGGCATGTTTTAGCCATTCCTCATTAGTGCCAGTCACTTTACATCTACAGGCCGTTGGCGCTCAGAAGGATGATGGAAGGTGACTGATCTTGCATCTCTTGCCCCCCCCCCCTCACTCCTGCATGCTGACAGGTGCTCCCAGTGCTCCTTAAGCACTGATTATCCTAATGAATGAAGAGAAATATGTGAAATGAGATTTTTCCTCTGCCGCTGCCCTTCTCCTTGTCACTTAATGCGGCCGCGTACGCGCATCCTCCCACTCCAGCTCTGTCTGTAATTTGTTTCTTATTTCGTAGCCAATTCCTTTTCTACAGGCTTTAATTTGACAGTCAAAATGTGTGTATTGCAATAATCAGTGAGGCGCTGCATATTTTACATCTCAAGCCATTGGTGTTCTGGGGAGGAGGCAAAATCATGACTTGTAAAAACAACTCGATGCACAGCATAATGGGAAGATCATGCAAATGCACGGATAAAGCCCTGAACACATTATTGGGGGGTGGGGGGCATGCTTACTATTGTGAGGTTTGACTGTGCATGTATTTGCTTATGGTACATGTACATGTATGAGCCATTTAATGTCCATATTACGTTATGACCAGACGTGAGCATAGTCACTTTTTATGCTGCTGTAATGTAAATATAAAGGGGTATTATCACAAGAAAAGTGCATGTAAACGATAGGTAAGTGCATCAGATAACACGAGGCATTGAAACGACAAAACTGCATTGATAGACAGTATTACGAACAACAAGAGTGAATGTGAACCAGTTTATATAGCTCTAGATTAGAGAGAATATCCACATATTGGGGGAAAAGGTGTCCCGATATTATGAAAAAAGGAGTACTACTTACAATAGGACATGCACATGCAACGCCATTTACAGCTCGGTACTAGTAAGCACTGGAAAGTCGTACGCACAAACCCAAGTAACTTGTACAAAAAACTCATCAACCGAGTTTGAAGAGTGTGAAATCCAAATGTGAGCTAACGAGCTAGCAAAATCCAAGTTAGAACAGTCACTAGTCCAACTGTGAACTAAGAGGCTAGGTAAGGTAGGGTAACAAGTTCTTTATCTTTTTACTCCCACCTCTGCACGTGGATCCACAAAGTTGCCTGGTTTGTGTTTCCAGGTGTCAGAAGCAACAAAATATGCAGAACAATAATAATATGCTGTGAGCACATCAATAAACATGCAACATAGGAATCTGTTATAATACCAGATTTAACCACCTTGCTGTCCGTCTGTTCTTTCGTTTATCGTTTATTAACTACATCGGCCACAATGGGATTCCGTATCACTGCAGAGAGTTTGTAGTTCAAAAACTCTAACCCTAACCTGACTTGAACCACTTACTCCTAAAGGATTGTAACCTTCAAATATTTACAAATGAAAACATTTCAACTAGAGTCAAAGATGTTTTTTTTTCCCTCCGGTCGCTAATCAGTACATAACAAGAGCTGACAGCGTGTTTGCGTGAGAAGCCTTTTTAAACAGGTGAAAAGTGGTTTTGAGAGCACAGAAATCAAATCTGCATTTGAATGCTGTAAACAAGATTGCAGCATTGAAGAGGACAGCCATTAATGCTCTGTGCCTGTGGTAAAAGAACAAAAACTGGCAGGAGGCTTTTTAAAACTGGCCCTCAGCGTCACTCTGCGGGGGATTATTGAGCTGGGTCATAATAGTGCGTTTGGGGAACTTGCATTGGAGTTTGTCAGCACTTTGTGCATGCCTTACCGATGCCATACAGTTTTGAGACTTACAAGTGCCTTCACTATTTATTGTTTGCTGATATAACCCAATGTGGGTCCAAACTGGACAGCACCAGCATTGTTAAACTCACTTCACTCATTTGGAATCGCATTTGGCCCACTTACTGAGACCTCTGTCAGTGCAAGGTTTGGTGTTTGAACTGTAGTTCGGTTCCAGAGAGTGGAGGTGTCCCAGACATTAGAGATCTCATAGGTACTGAACTTTGATCGGACCTGGGTTAAGCCTCTGAGTCTACATGGCTGATGGCTGATTAGGTGTTGTCTTGGTGCAGGTCATCTATGGCCTCACCAAGGACTTCCACCAAGTTTCAAACTTATTTAATTCTAGGATTCTGGGTGGGGGTAGCACAAGTAGACCAGGATGCGAGTGTGAAAGATTTTGTTTTGATTTTATTTGATGTATCACATTCAAAATACTCATGTTTGATTATATAGCTAAAAATGATCCAGCATCCTCCTACACTTCACTCAGTTGGAATCTCATTTCGATACTCCAGGGTTGTCAGTTCTATCTTTTCTCTTCGTCTGTTCAGTCAGGCTTAAGCCAGAGAAAGTTATATCCGCAACAAAACTCTGTGGACATTAAAACAAGTTCTTTTGTGGATTTGTACGTGTTCTCCACAGTAGTAATCAGGGAGCAGGTGGAAAAAAATCAACAATATAAACGATATGTTGGGAGAGACAGCCGTTGACATTGGCTACTGTTCATTTATTAGCTCATTAAGTTAGCTAACTAGCTAATTGCCATGTAACATATATGCCGAACAAAGTTTGACGTTGTTGCATGTCCACCTGTGATCTTCAAGCCATGTGTATTGCATGTTGCGATTCTGTTTTATTCACTACAACGTAGTCTTTATTGTTGATGTTGTTTGGTCGAGGATAAAAAAAGCTGAATAGCTCATTACCCCAGCATTACAGTGATACAGCACCATGCAAGCAATAACAAAAAGGGTCAGTTATGAGATTCAATATTATTTAAACGTTTGTTAAATAAATCGTATGTTACAAAATGGGTTTGTGGAGGCCTGTGAGTCGTTTCAAGTCTTAAAGCCCAGTTCCAAGTCACTGACAGTAAAGTCGTAGCCGACAAGTAATCATGTGACTCCAGTCCACACCTTTGGTGTTTGATGTCATGAAGTTTATGTTTAAGTATACATTTATTTCATCTTTTATGTGACACAGAAGCTTTTTGGATTTTTAAATAATTTGTTGGCATGGAAATAGTGTTTGGTTGTAAAATTAGGAAATGTTAGCATGTTCAAGAAATTTCCAATTTTCAAACCTAGACCTAATTAAAAGACTTAAGCTTTAGCACTACTACTGATTACTTACTGACATTCGCATCAGGAACAAATTCAACTGCAAAACCCGTCCGATGAATTATTTATCAGAAGCTCATGGCGTGAGGAGACAAGGAACAGGACTCACTGGAGCGACCAACCACAAGCAGTCATGCTCAGAATTTACACAACCCTCATGGACTATGTAGTCACCACAATCTGTAAAGAAGCTGGCATTTGGCAAATGTTCAAAGCCTCCAAATTTGAGCCCGCACACATATCATTGGTCCAATCCAGGCCTGTATAGAGCAAAATCCTATTTTAGCTTGGACTTGTCACTCAAAAACGTGGAACAGGTTCAAAATAACATGAATGATTTACTCCATCCAGGACAAATGAGTATTCTTGAGTTTAATAATGCACAACTGTAAAGAGCACAAAGTTAATGCTATGAATGAATAGTGTTCAAGACCACCGATCCTGAGGTAGGCTCAGCAAGCCTGTAAAAAGACACATTCTGGCCATTCTTGGTCTGGGGACACAGCCACTATCACCAGAGGAGGGATACGAATCAGCATTTGGCTACGTTGACCCACTTACTGAGACCTCTGTCAAGATTTGGTGGTCGATCTGTAGTTCGGTTTCACAGGGTGGAAGGTGGAGTTCTCATAGGTACTGAACTTTTATTGGTCCTGGGTTAGTCTGGATGAGTCTACATGTGTGATGGCTGATTCCCTTTAGGTGTTGTTGCAGCAGCATCCTTCTGCTAATAAATCCACATGACCCCGACTGGACTTCTCAAGGCTGGGGTAACTTAGCAGTTAAGCTATTGGACTTTGGTCCAGGGTCCAAGGTTCAAATATGCCACTGGATTGTGAATTTGTAAAAGGGGCATTTATGTTTGCTGTTTTCAGCGTAAATGCTGATGTTAGGTCCATGGTTCCCAACCTGTGGCCCACACCCCCTCAGGGGGGCCCCAAAACATCACAGCTAAGAAACCGTTTTTTTCATAAGAGGAACAGGGCAAAAAGGCTAAAATATTCTAAAGCAAGCAAAGGCTGGAATTAAAATTAGTGGAAAATAGGCTTATAAAGTGACAAACCCAATTATTTTTTGACCCAATCTTTAACAATATGCTATATATGCCATATTATGGCATTTCTAAAACAACAAATCTAATGTTGGTCTTTTTTACAGTTCTGTACATGTAGGCATCCCCTAAACACACTTTACTATATGAAATGATTCAGATAGTGGGATCCTATTGCACTATATCCTATGGAAAAATTCCTGGTTCCTGTATATTTAAAACTCCACCTACTTTCAATGCTGCCCAGTTACAATGGCACTGGATTATAAGTTTGTATAAGTTTTAGGTCACTCTGGATAAATGACTAACTGTAAATGTAAGACAAGCATCATGGCTGTTATCAGTCCTGGCACCCTTCTGGTGGAATGGACGTCCACTGTGGGTTCTAGCGACTGACTGAGACACTAATAGTAACAGTTCATTTCAGCATATTTATCGAAAAATAAATTGAACAGCAATCCATCCTTTCTTGGACTCCTCAGCTTGATGACTTCACCTGACACTGTCTGCCAAAGCATAAATGGGAGACGGCCTGCTTCGTTTTCCTTCTTTCTTTCACTTGCTGTGGGGTCTCCTGGACTCGGGTTTCACAGGTCAAGCCAGGTTAGTTTGGTGTACGGACAGTTATTAGCACCCTGAGCATAGCCACTGCACAGCCTCCAGCTTACAGAACTCTGCTTCTCACATTCTTAAAGACAGACTGAAAGGGACCGAAACACTGCGGTCCATTTACACTCACAGCAGTCACTACTCTGAGCTTTCAACTCTTTCCTCTGCCATGTAGTCCAGAGTCGACCGACTTCAGAAACTTTCATGAGTGAAAGACTGCGGGTGAAAATCTTCCACAGAGAGATGTTCTGTGAACTGACCGTTTCCTTGCCGTTAGAGTATAAAAGAGACAGCTCTATGTTTGTACACACACAACCTACTAAATGTTGGAGAAATATGGTATAATTGTTTAATAAAATGCACACTGAGTGATCGCAGTGTTTAAAAACTCTAACAGTGCTGCCGCGTCTGATCCACTCGTACCAGCACAATCACGTCAGTGTCAGTGCAGTACTGAACATAATGCATGTGATGGTCCTTTGACGCCTCTGACCATTAGAGAACAGAGTAAAGAGGACGAACAAAGGATGTAGAGAGACAGATGGACTACAATCTGTAATGGTAACTACAAAGTGCTCCTATATGATGAGTGGAGCCGATAAAATGGACAATGAGTATGGGAATAAGATGCAGGTGGAGTTTTAAGACAGCAGGCAAAGAAAGCAGTTCAGAGCAAGTCTTTGTCCATTTTCATACATGCACTGGTGAAATTACGAGGCCAATGTGGAGCACAGTGGGACTGTGGTAGCCTAGTGGTTAAGGTACTGGGTCCAGGGTTCAAATCCCACCTCCGCCAAGTTTCCACAGTTGGGTCCTTGAGCAAGGCCCTTAAACCCACAAATTGCTTGGATTGTAAGACTATATGAGTTGTAAGTCGCTCTGGATAAGGGCGTGTGCTAAATGATGTAAATGTAATGTAAATGCAATTAAACAGGTCTGAAGGCAAAGCAAAGTAACATTAGTTGAATGTCTGGGCAGAAAGGTGGAGGTCCAGCAGGTGAGTTAAGCTCTCAATACAGGTTGAGAAACTTTGATACTTTCCAAACTCAGTCATGTAATCAATTTAAACAGGGACGCTAATCAGCAGCTGCCACGAGGGAAACGTGGGAAGGAAACGGGAGCATGCAGGGCGGTGGGAGGCGTGACAATTTATAAAACATAAATATATAAACATATAAAAAATTATAGTGACTGTTTAATTAATGAGAAAGCACACACCAGTTTGATTGACTGCTCAATAGATCTCCAGATTACCTTGCATCAAGCCGATCCTTTGGACACGAAGACATACATGATGCCTTAATGTGTGCAACAGCTTTATTCAGTCTTTATTCAGCATGCTAAGCTTTAAATAGAGTGCTCGTGGTGCCTTAACTTCTCTTCAGTGCTGTATTAACTTAACGTGGTGTGCATCACAGTGTGTCAGCTATCAACAAACCTAAAGGAAAATATATTAATAGCTCTATGGAGAAAGGATTTAACCGAGGATTAAACGGATCCTAACGGAAAAATATGAAGGATTTTCCTATATTAGGATTTTCTTCCATAAAGCCTCGAGTTATCATTCAGCGGCTCATCCACCTGCTGCATATCTGAACCTCTTATTAAATTCACTGAGAGCTGCCAACCCCACTCTCTACTGCATTTTAATACCTGATGATGTCGGGCCAACGTTGGAATTCGGAAGGAGAGTGTAAATAAAATTGTTTGTATAATATTTTCTTGTATTGACTCAAGGTCGTCACGGTGGCTTGGTGGGTAGCACTGCTGCACTCACAGCAAAAAGATCCTGGGTTCAATACCAGGGTGGAGCACCCTGGGTACTCCGGATTTCCTCCTAAGACGTGTGTGTTAGGTTAATTGGTATCTCTAAAGTGGCCCTTAGTGTGTGTCTGTGTCCCCTATGATAGACTTGCGCCCCGTGTAGTGTTGTTCCTGCCCTTGTGCCCAGAGTTGCTGGGTGGGCACCGACCGGCCCGTGATCCTCTGTGGATTAAGTGGAAGATAATGGATGGATGGAGGTATTGACTCAAGTTGGTTTCTCCGATTGCCCTCCGGTTTATGATATCGGGTTAACAGATTAAAATGCCTCATAGGTTAGAGCAGGAATGTGGATGATGCATCTGGGTTGCACTGTCATTTTTATAATCTGTCATTTATAATCTGTTCCTAGACCTTTACAAAGTGGGTGTGTGTTTAGCTGGTTCCAAATGCATAACCAGTGGCAGTACTGCTAGTTTGCTCTCCACATCTGGCTGATTAGGTCCTGCCTGGCATTTCAGAATCAATTGTGGTCTAAGAGGGAGTACATAAAAAAGCTTACTTGATTAGACGCACCTGCCCTTAGCAATAAGGTAATAATGCCTTCAGAGAGCTATTGATTGAAGCAGAATGCTTGAATTAGAGAAGCCAACACTGAAGTGGCTCATTGGGAACAATAAGTTAGGATCCTTTTGTTGATTAGTAATTTAGATTAGCTCTCTAATCATTAATTATCAGATTATTTATCAGACTCGTATAATGATGGGTGTCAAGCAGGGGCACCCTCGGTTAGCCTGAGCTTCCTCAAACCCAGCCCCCAGACCTTGATCAGTTCTAGAATACAAACCTACTGCAGATAAACAAAAGGCACCGGAACTCAAGCCTGACCCAGGACTCAACCCGTGAACAGTATCAGCAGGCAACTGGACAGAGGAACATCAGCTTGCTAGAAGCGGGACATGAATCAAGGAGAGTCGTCATTGGAAACGAGTGATTTCCACTGGAGCCACTTGGCCGAATGTTTGCAGATGATGGCAGATTAATTTACAGTTTTTGCATACTAGCTAGATTTTGGTAGACAGTTCATGCACTCATGTTAGTGATACAGGGACCCACAATTGTCCCTTTGCTTTCTGTTAGTCTGCAGTTTAACATGTTCTTCCAGCTCCCATTACTTGAGCAGGCCCTGTAACTGGCGATGCCTGTGTCAAAGAAACTTGTCTGGGCATCCGGAATTTGGAAAAACCTAAAGGCACCACTGGGGAATGGGACATAATGTGCAAGGCGGGAAAGGGACACAGAAAAGGAGAACTCAAACATCATCTTGCCAGAGGCGTGATACGAACTGTCCTTGGTTAGTGATGGAATGCTGGTTTGTGGTGCTGTTTGAATCCAGTCTCTGGCGATCTGAGAGTTGTATGATCTTTCTCCACGTCTTGTGCTGACCTTTTGGGTTTTGTTCTGTTCTAGGTCCTATCCTGTTCATTCCGTCCCACTCATCTAGGATAATTCCCAGACCACTGAGAGTTATTGTCCTAAATCCACTGGGTCGCATCCTGACCTACAAGGCTCTGCCCCATGTGCCCACGAGTTTCTGCCTTGCCAGAAGCTCAGAGTCCCTGGGGAGTGGGTATTTTGCGCGCAAAGACCAGGTATGCCATCCATTATGAATACAGTGAACCTCAAAAATACACCAGAAAGTGGCCTGGATTACCCTTAGAACTAAATGATGGATCTCCCAGTGTATGTGGTATAAGTTCTGCAGGTCTGAGCAGGATTAAATAGTGACTAAAGCTGGAATAAATTCACGATATCGCACTGCAAATACTGCATATGCAATATTAAAAATACACATAAAAGCAGACTTCTGTTCTACCAGGCAGCCATGGCTATGCACTGATCCTCCGTTCCGACTACTGGATGACATTTTAATCCACTCCCAAAGCTGTAATATTCCTAAATATCCCCAGTCCTGCTGCGTTCCCCTTTGATTCCGCTTCAGGAACGAGCAAGATGCAATTGCCAAAGGCAACAAGTGCACTTTTAACAAGAGTGCTAGAAAGCAGAAAAGAGAAGGCTAAAGCTGCTGAGAGAGAATGTGTGCATTCTCATGGGTAATCCCAGCTTTCACTATGTATGAGCATCTCCATTTTCATGGTTGTCGAGGTCAGCTCATGGAGAGAATATCGGCGCCTTTATTCCCTCAACATAACACATCAAATGCACCACATTTCAGGCTTAACCCAGGGGTAAGAACATGATTTTTACTCTAATCCACCTTCAACAGTGCAGGAAGCTCAGCTAAACTTCGTTCAGATCATCATCCATGTGCATATCTGATAGCCAATGAGCCTCCAGTAAACGTATCTACCATCTCACAAGGCATCAGTAAATGGCTCCACATGCTTCCAGGTACATGTCTGAGGTTTTGTTGCAGTAAAGCCATAATGGTCCTTGACCAGACATCACTGTAGTCACACAGTCTTTCTAGGCTACTGTAATGTAAGTATAAAGGGTATTTCCATAAGAAAACTGTGTGCAGATGCGAAAAATTACACAAAAACCAAAGCTACGTCCATGTACAATACACAACATCATGGTTCTTCATTAGGAAGCACACATATATGCCAAATATAACCCAAATATAAATGTAAACAATGCAATACACATGTCATTTACCATACCTCGATGGCTGCACACAACCAGGAGAGAAAGAGTCCACTTGAAGAAACACTAGTGTTCTGTTTAATAAATAAATTATGAAATTAGGTTTTCTTTCCAAATTAGCTTTTGTACCTTAAAAACAGATTCCTTGAAAACAGTTTTTTCATACGGAGCAGCTTATTATTAATAAATCTTTAAACCTTTTTTTGTCATGTGATGTTGTGTCTTATAAGTAAAAATGTTTAATCAGTGGGAAAGGAAAATTGTTTGAAATGATGGGCACAACACGATAATCCAGAGATCAGTACATTACAGTAACGATGGCAGTGAGGTAACACGTATCCATGAGCATTTCTTACCATTATATGAAGGCATGAAAGAGAGCAGAGAGACAGAGCTCGGTCAGATGGGCTGCGCAGGATCAGAATTCAGAAGGCTCACTCCTCAGACCATCAGACTTTTCTGCATGTAGTTTTCCCCATGAATTATGCAAGCATGTCACTCTTCTCCTTCCAGCATGGATGATTCCACTCTCACCATGGATGACTGTGTTTATTTTCTCCTCCAGGGACTCATAAGGTAGCTCACCTGGGTTTAAATCCTGCTTTCATCCACACATATCATATTTAGCTTTTAAGTGCTGGCTCCAGTCCTTTTTGGTCCAGAGCAAGATATTTGGGGGCTGCAATCCTTAACTTTGCCTCGGCAGACCAACACGATTCATACATGGTTTCATATATATA
>JAUZST010003317.1:0-17261 GCA_034779995.1 Parotocinclus haroldoi | reverse complement strand
TCTCTCTCTCTCTCTCTCTCTCTCTCTCTCTCTCTCTCTCTCTCTCTCTCTCTCTCTCTCTCTATCTATCTCTCTCTGTCTCTCTCTTTTATTGTGTGTTTTTTCCTTGAGGTTGTGCTCTGCTCTCTACACACTGGAATATAAGATTTGATTCTCTGCTTCCTCGGGCTTTAAATGGAAATCCTACAGACAGTCTGACATCTACAGTATCTGTATCCCAGAGTTAGGATTCATTCCTGATTAGAGTCTCTGTTCCCTCTCAGCGCAGTGTGAAAATGTCACGCTTTAATCTCCCATGATAACGGCTAATTAGCCAATTTTCTGCACCGCCCCAAAGCATGTTTGCTCGTTTACTCAAAGCTGCTTCCCTAATAAGACCAATCGTTGGTTATGTTAAGCGAGTCCTCGTTTAAATATTTCCGCTTACACTCCATTGTGGTATCAGTGTATGGTGAGCTGAAGATTTTTCAGCGTCTGTAATTCATCCTGCTGCTCGCTGACAGGAGGAAGCACAGATCGATCAGAGCGTAACATTACTGACTCTAGAGTAACTAAGTAGAATAAAAGTGTAGGGGTTAGTGTAGAATTGCTTACAGACGTCTGTGCTTCTCTTTATTCATGTTTGCAGACAGTGCAGAATCTTACAGACCTTCTGATTGGAACTACAGGTTTTATATACATACTGAATAGAAATACTTTGTTCCATTTATATCTGAAACATTTGTTCCACCTAAAATTCCATATTAACATAATGCTCAACGTTTACATAAAGTATACAGAAGGTCTAGCTATAATGTGGATCAGCTGACATCTCTTCAAATCCTTATCTGGTTTTCAGATGTTCGGCTAAATCATCACAGAATTAAACATCTTTCTTATTGTTCGTGTCCTGCCTCTGGTGAGATGAGCTTAGGGGGCCCAGTTCCTCACATAGTACCAGTCCCTCATATAGTAGCAGTCCCTCACATGACACCAGCCCTTCATATAGTACCAATCCCTCACATGACACCGGTCCCGCACATCGTACCAGTCCCTCACATAGTACCAGTCCCTCACATCATTACCTGATTCCTCTTTTAGTTGTCCTTTGTTATTTAATGTAAATAATTTGAATAGTACAGGTATAATCGTTTCTGGTACAGTAGATTTTATCAGTAGATCTTTGGACCAGATTTTCATGCTGCTGGTCCTCCAGATGGTAAAGGTCAGGAGAATTCTGAGTCCCTATTGAATTTCAGCACTTTAGACTCTCAGCATCTGTGAGACACTTAAAACACTCCGTAAGCTTAATTATGCTGTGTGTGTGTGTGTGTGTATTGATCATCAGTGCTGTGTGTCTTGGTGCTTTGTGGTCCATCAGCTGTCAGTGGTTTATCATTTCCTCTTTATATTCTCATGTTTAGCTTTATTGTTGTGGTGATGTCATCATGTCCAAGTGAGAACATGTACAGACCTTCACCTGGACTGGATCCTGGAGCAGATCTGTGTATCAGACTGGTGATGTTACAGTTTAATCTTAACCTACCATACGAGCTCAGGTGTAGCGCTAAAGGACACGGTAACTGAAGGGACGGGGCTTTGAGCTGAACCAGCCATATATGGTAATAAAACCACCATCAGCAAAATCAGAACTTTTTAATCAATTATAAATAATAATGCTGTAAACTATTGTAACTATTGAGTTCATCCACCTGCTCAGTGTGTGTGTGTGGGGGGGGTCTCTGAGATCTCAAACACCATCTGTCTTACACACACACACACACACACACACACACACACATTGCTCTCTGTGTAATAGGGGACATGTGGCAGGCGGATGGACTGGATTCATGTTTTCATGGTTGGGTGGATGAGTGAGTGGATGAAAAGCTCCACCTTCACCAGAATAATTACTGCAGGTGAATGAATGAATGGAGATGATAGGAGGATGAGTGTTGGAGCTGGAACTCTCATGCTCTGTTTTCTTGATTCAGCGGACAGGACCTGGTCCAATCTCTGTGTGTGTGTGTGTGTGTGTGTGTGTGTGAGAGAGAGAGAGAGAGAGAGCGAGCAGGTATTTCAGCAGGTAGCAACACAGCAACCCATTTATCATTTATAGTTTATCATCACAGAGCACTGTGACCCACACACAGCCAAAAGTACTGGGACACAGTCGTAGCAACCACACAACAACACCATAGAAACTGCCTAGTAACTACCTAACAACACCATAGTAACCACCTTGAACACCTTAGTTATCGTCTAGCAACCACTTAGCAACACCATAGCAATGACCTGGGATATATCAGCAACTACATAGCAATGCCATAGCAACCACAAACATTGTGACAAGCTCCTGTACACGGCCCAAACTACCATGACATAAGCCATGATTTTTTCTGTTTACCACCTTTCAAGCATCGTTGTAGTTCCTTCAGGAAATGCTAGTTTGGTTAGTTCTAAATGATTTCCTGTTATTACATCATCAGTTGTAATTAATCATACTTCTGTGTGCAGCCAAACATCAGCAGTTCTGCAGCAAAAGGGGGAGGGGTTAAGAGTGAGGGATTTCTTTTTAAAAGCTTTGTAACTTTTGGGTGATTTTCACTATTTTTCAGAATTTTCATGTTACAGTATTACAGAAAATAATATTGATAATAAAAGGAAATTTGACACACAGAGTCACTTTAGGGTCTTGACTGAAAGGTGTGCGGTTATGAGGGATGTTTCCGGGTTAAATCCGACCTCATGCCGGAGGGGTGGGGGTGTCCCTCACCTCGTTACTGTAGATGTGGAAGAAAGGGCACGTCAGGTTTGAATGTTTCCTAACAGAGGGAGGTGGGACGTGAGCGGGTTTAATTTAGACACAGGATTAAAGCAGCACTGGGAGCAGGGAGTGATTTTTAAGCAGCAGCCTGAGTGTGAGAGGAGAAGCGTTCACATGTACAGAGTGTGATCTCATAACACACTCCAGCACGTCTTTCATCCCGGTGTAGTGAACGCACCGTCTCATCAGCCCTCTATAAGATTCATAACGTCAACACGAACACTGCACATCGCCCACACACCCCAGAGTCTGTTAAAGCCTCATTAGCTACAACACAGGAGCAATGCATGATGGGAAACTCACCCAGAAATTCACACTGCACTGATATCTTTACTTTCTTTGTGTTTAAAGGATGGGGGCGCTTAACAGCACTCCTTTGTTATTTGTGTAAAGTAAGCAACCAGACGGCGTCATTCTGCCCTTAGAAAGGATTTCCACCATCAATAACCAACATACAGGCCTAATGTTTAAAGCCCATACTGGTCCTGCTGCTGATCTGTAACATTGGTCACACATGTAAACACAGGCCCTAAACCTATAGATACAGTATAAAGTCAGTACTAGATGTTGTCATTAATATAGACTCCTGTGGGATGTTGTTGATTATTTGAGGGTCCCTAAGCAATCTTGCAGGACTCACATGGGACCTATAAAGGTATAATATCAAATCAAAGAAATTAATAAATTAATAAATCAATAAAAGTATATACTGTACTTACTTAAATAAAAGTAAGCATTTATACCTGTCATTAAAATGCATATTTTAATGTTTTGTTTTTCTGAGCTCTTATATCCAGTCCTGAGACCCTAAATCCTCTGCTCGTAGATTCGGGAAATTTACTGGCTGATTAGGATTTGTTTTGAATGCTGAGTTGGGTGAAAAACAGGTGGTCATTTGGTGTAATTAACTCAGGGGAAAAGAGAAAAAACACAGACGTGGCCGATCTGGTTGCAAATAAAATCAGAGTGGTTTGTGTGACAGAGGGAATGACCCTCTGACCCTGTGTACATTTACTTCTGTCTGTATGGGGCTATAAACTGTAAGCACACATAGAGAGTCAAACCCGAGCAGCTGAGCCTGAACCCATCTGTATTAACATATTTATAACCTACAGCTTATCTGGGAGTGAGAGAGAGAGAGAGAGAGAGAGAGAGAGAGAGAGAGAGAGGGAGAGTAGGGATGGACCTTTGCTTTATGAGAGTGTAAATGTAATTATAATAAATCTTTAAATTAAAAGCTGACATTGTTGGGCAGCTGCTTTATAAAAAATTGTGTCTAGACTCAATGGAAGACACCTCGCACTGAAAGCTGTTATGGTAGAATGGCAGCAAAATAAAACTGATATGGATAGAATGTGGATAAATTACACTCACCTGGTTGAACTGATAAAGTCACTAACCCTAACCTTAAACCCTCCTAACCCCTAAACCCTAACTCCAACCCCTAAACCCCTAACTCATAACCCCCAACCCCTCACCCCTAGCTCCAACCCCTAACTCGTAATCCTAACCCTAGTTACACTCACCTGATCTAACTGATAGTTACTTACTAACCCCTACCTCTAAACCCCTAACCCTAAACATTTAACCCCTAACCCTAAACCTCTAACCCCTAACCCTAAACCCTAACCCTAAGCCCTCACCGTAAACCCCAACCCTAGCCCTCTAACCCCTAAACCTAAACCCTGACCCTAAACCCCTAACCCCTCACCCTAAAACCCTAACTCCTAACCCCTCAACATGACCCCCTAACCCTAAACCATTAAACTCTAACCAGTAACTCTAACTCTGACTGTAACTTTAGGATTATTATAAATATAATGTAGCTGAAATGGCCCATTTAAATTTAAATGCAATTTTAATAATAATTAGTGTTTAAAAATGAAATTAATAAAAAAGACCTCATTTAAATTTAAAGCTCAGCTAACGAGCAGCATTGTTCATGCTCCTTAACAACAAACACGCCTGGAGCGAGTTTACTAGATTATTAATAAAGCATAAATAAAAAAGTTTTTTAAATGTTATTTATATTATCTTTAGTCACAGCCTCATTTTAGACAGAGTGAGCTATAAAGTATGTAAATTAAATCTTTAAAAGCAATATATATCAGAGTTATTGAAGCTCTGGACTTTAGTTTAAACCCAGTAGCTCTGTTTCTGTTAGCTGCCTCAGTCAGAACACTGTGTGTGTGTGTGTGTGTGTGTGTGTGTGTGTGTGTGTGTGTGTGTGTGTGTGTGTTTGTGTGTGTGTGTGTGGTTCCTGGGCTTCCCTTCCTTCCTGTTTGGCGACTTTCCTCTCACAGGGAGCTTTTAACGGTTAAAATTACAACCCCGTTCGACCTTTATTGTTAAGAGGACACAAAGTCTGAGTGCCATACAAAGGGCACTATTAAGGGCACCTGCTAAACCCTGGGTTTATTTCACACCTTATGAAACACAAGTTGGCAAGTCTCCATAACCGAATTTATTTTCCACCAAATTTATTTTAGTTTGTAAAGTATAAATTTGGAGTGTCCTGTAAGAGTGAGCTTTTAATTGACAGTTCTGACTCCGCCCACTTGCAGTCCATCACCACCCTCGGGGGACCGATCAATAATGTAACAGGAAGATAATGGTACCGATCAATAAGTCTCCGACTCTTTTTCCGCTGATCAATTATTTAGGGAGGCACCGTGCAACAACGTCTCCGTGTGTCAGGTTACATTTTGATCGTAAATCATGATAAAGCTTGGGCGTGATATCATACTGTGGTATTTTAAGTAAAGTTGAATTAGCAATAGCAGTGGGTACACTTATGATACGATATTTCACGATTATACCGCGATAAATTGCGATACATGATGCATATTGCAAAATCGTTACGACGTGTCGTCTTAATACGTCACATCACATCGATAATTCAGCAGACAAACTCTGTACGGCGCCATCTACAGGAGCGGAGACTGTAGTTTACACCCCTGTTAATGTCCTTTACCTATCGCAAAAATAAATATCATGATATACTGCTGCATCGATTGTTTAGCGCAGCCCTAATCGTTTAACCAGTTATCCCATTACAGACCTGAGGGTGGAGCTATAGAGCACGGTCCAATACATTCTTATAACTTTAAAGCGTTTTTACTCATCCCAAACCCTCAGGTATCTTAGGAACAGTCTGATATTATGGGATGGCAGGAGAACATGAACGTAAAATGTGAAGAAAAACAACATCCAAAAGGAGGCGGAGCTTTTAATGATTTATGATAATTCATGTAAAATTATGTTAATTTAAACGGATTCTGTTATTTACTGAATGAATGAATGAATGAATGTGTGTGTGTGTGTGTGTGTGTGTGTGTGTGTGTGTGTGTGTGTGTGATAAGATTAAGATAGTGTTTGAAACCCCCAAAGAGAACAGAAGCAGGAGTCTGTGTGTTCAGATAAGAGCACACACACACACGCATGCAAACACACACATACACACACACTAAAAAGTATGTTAGAGCTGCATTTGCACCTGGTACAGGGCATTGTTTAACCAGAACAATTGTTCAATTGTTAAATTAGAATACAGCCGATCACTACACTCACTAGTCTAGTCAGTTCAGTAAGGTTAGTGTCTAATCTCGATTTGGAACACAGGCAGAAATGAGCAATGGACTCAGAGCCCTTAATCATATTCCTAGGGTTTGCCACCTGATGTTTTGGAGATTGTAACACAGCCAGTCACTGATGCCTCTTATTTTGAACATTGTGTAGTGTTACAGCATGATTTGAAACACAGCCGTTTAGCTATTCAGACATGCTGCAATGTTTTTAGTGAGCAGATTTGGATCACAGCCAAACAAGAGTGATAATAACCGGAACTTTCAGCACCTTTCTACTGTCTGCTTGTGCCGTTCAGTAAGACAGGAAGTGCTAGGGTTAGGAACTGATTTGGAACACGGCCTCTCAAACATACACAAGGTCACGTTTACTTTAAGGTGTTTTCTGATTCAGCTCAGGATGCTGTTTGTAATTTGGAACACAGCCATTCAGACAAGCAAAAGTCCATGCCTCTCTGTTCTGTTGCATAAACAGCACGCTATGGGGTTTATGTTGATTTGGAACACAGCCGCTTAAAATAGTGGTAATAGTGGTAAATTGCTGGTTATGTGATTTGGAACACAGACTTAGCCATTGTGCTGTTTAGTAAGGATGCATGTGATAATGTGATGTGATTTGGAACACAGCCTGTCAGACACTCTGAGATGAATAAAGGTGTTAAAGTGCTAGAGATGTTAGACTGGGCTGTAAATGAGACACAGCCGCAGTGAGGATGCTGAGAGAGTGGAGGTGCAGCACTCAGGCTCAGATCTAATCACACACACACACACACGCACACACACACACTCTGACACACTGTAGTTAAGGAGTGTGTGAGCTGTCATTGCTGCTTCACTCCTTCATCAGTCCTGCTCCCACACTGTGGTGTCTGATTGGCCCGCTGTGAGGTTCCTGTGCTCTGATTGGCTGATGAAGTGTTCTTTATTGTAATATCACTCGGAGGTGATGGTCGACCCTTTAGAAGGTTCCAGAGACACTGGTGTGATAAATGTGTGTGTGAACGTTCAGCGTTCAGCACCCAGCCCCCACATGGCGTCTACACACACACACACACACACACACACACACACACACACACACACACACACACACGTACATGCACCACAAAGAGAAACAGGAGCAGAAGGAAATGTGTGGAGTGATGAAATGCTGAAGCTGAGAGAGAATTTACATATTCATATATTTATTTACATATTTATGTATTGTAGAGACACAACTTCACACACACACATACACACACAGTGTCTAGTGAGCAGTCTGATGGTAACGGTGGAGGGCACAGGGTCCCGAAAATGGAGGGAGAGACTTATGGTTGATTTGGGACTCAGTGGAGGAGGGGGACGGCTGTATCTCATGTCCTCGTCTGTCTGCTGTCTGCATCCAGAGCTGTTTCCTTATAACGTCCCTTATTAAATGAGTAATGATTATTAAAGAATAAATTAAAAAATAAAGCAGCATTATTCGCTTAAAGATCAGAATAAAGTGTTAAAGTACCATTCAAAAGCACAATCAAACTGCAACTGTGATAAAGAGCTGCTGAATCTGGTTTGTGTTTGGTACTGATAGTGCAGGTACCAATTGAGATTAAAATAAATAACAGTTATAAGATATAAAAATGATCTCATGTATGATTTCAGGAAAGTTAAGGAGCTGCTCTTATCTGAATGTTATGATTATATTTTATAATATGTGGTATAAACGTTAGATCCTGCAGGTAAAGATCTACGGATTAACAGAATCGCTAAGGAATAACACTGCTCACAAAAATGAGGGGATATTTCATTACGGGATATTTAATTTGGTAATATCTTCTCATTTCTGTAAGTAGTTTAAGACAAAAATAATTATTACTATGTGAAAGAGTTTTTTAAAGTTCAAATTATTACCATATCACATTTTACAACTGAGCATAAGATAAATTACGTTACATAACTGATATGTTTATAGTTATGTAAGCTAAATCAATATGAACAAAACATTCATTTAGTGTTTAATCAGGAACGATCAGCTGACATTGCTTTGATTGGGCTAAAATGTGGTGGTAACGGTTAAATTTTTTTTATATAAAGACAGAATCAGAATAGATCTAATTATTATCTGATCTATATCAGATCTATTTGATTAAGAATTTGGGAATAACCTTTAGTGCAGCAGTGGCTCATATGGGAAGGTGCACAAACTTTTATCTTGATCTTCTAATGTGTTTAGAATGTGCTGGAATGGGTGTAAAAATAGAGCTCATTAGTTTGTGCAGGTGTTTTAGTTTCGACCTTTTTTTGCTCAGTGCCTCCAAAAACAGCAAAGCAGCAAAAACACACTTTAGAATGATGATCACGCCACACACACACACACACACACACACACACACACAGAATTGCTCTCCATAAGGAGCAACAAATACGACAATTCAGCTTCAGCATCGAGAATAATTATCACATAGTTCAACCTCAAAGGCTAATCATGCTATCTGGGACAAGCTAGCATTATGTGTGTGCGTGTGTGTGTAACACATTTTTTTTGCTGCAGTCTAACATCACAGCTGTGTTTTAGTAATTTAGTTTCTGCCTGTTCATGATTAGCTCAGTAATCAATAACTAATCACTGTGATTGATCTGTTAGAGCTGGAACAATAAAGACAGTAATATCACATTATAACTGATTAATTACCCTGGAACCATGGACAAGATGAATGTGAGTGTTCATTTCAGACAGAGTTCAGGATGAAAGCTGAGAGAATTAGACTAATATTTATGTTACATATATATATATATATATATATACTGCTCAAAAGAATGAAGGGAAACTTCAAAACCAAATAACTGTAATAAAATATCCAATCATTTTAGTGAGCAGTGTATATATTGATTATTGGATTATAAAGATGTAATCTATATATACACAGCATATCTATCTATCTATCTATCTATCTATCTATCTATCTATCTATCTATCTATCTATCTATATATATAAAGCTGCTTTTTGAGATATTTATTTATTATAAAAAGTGCTATAGGAATAAATCTGCCTTGACTTGTTATTTTTAAAGTAGATATGGAGGGATAAATTCTCAGATCATAAATATAGTCACCATACTGATAATCAGATCAGATCAGAAATGTTCTGATTATTGATCATTATTACAGAAATCAGACACACTGGAGATCGCTAAAA
Source organism: Parotocinclus haroldoi (assembly GCA_034779995.1). Lineage (NCBI taxonomy): Eukaryota > Metazoa > Chordata > Actinopteri > Siluriformes > Loricariidae > Parotocinclus > Parotocinclus haroldoi. Next base: position 7,698 of record JAUZST010003317.1, on the reverse strand, counting down.
TCCCTCGAGTCTATCCCTGTGGGACTGATCAAATTATAACCTGCTATACAGTAAACAATACAAAGTTTGTGTGTGTGTGTGTGTTTATTAAAACAAAGCTTGAATGCAGAAATAACTACTACAGACATTACATACACACTGAGACCTGCAGTATTGTACCAGTGTGTGTGTGTGTGTGGGTGGGTGTGGGTGTGAGTGAGTGAGTGATTTTATTATTCCATTATCTCCTTTTATGTTGGTTCTTGTTGCCTCTGTGCAGCTCTGGAGGAGCAGAGTCAGTTTAATTACAGAGAACCTTAGAATCCCAAAGGTGTGTGTGTGTGTGTGTCTGAGAGAGAGAGAGGTCAAGCTGATCATCTCAGACTCATCCTAAACGCTGGGTGATTGTAATAATTATTATTTACCTGTAAGTTAGAGATTAGATTAGTTAGCAGCTGAATACACTAGAAGAAGGAGTGTCCACATACTTTTGGCTAAGTAGAGTTGCATAAGGCCTCACCACTATGTGTTTTCCAGGGGTAACCGCCAGACCATTTGATCCTGACCAAGAGAAAATTGGTAACATCACAGGATAAATAAATAAATAAAAATGCAATCTTTGAAGTGATTCATTTGCTAAATATCAACTATTGTAGAAACAGACAGTTAATCATGGGGACATTCGGTCCTCACAAAGACATAGATAACACACACACACACACACACACACACACACACACACACACACACACACACACACACACACACACACACACACACACACGCATAGTCGGTCTGAAAGGTGGTGTGTGTTCTGTGTTCTGTGTTCTGTACTGTACCTCTAATGAGCAATAACATTACACTCTCATCTCATTTAGATTGCTCTGTGTGTGTGTGTGTGTGTGTGTGTGTGTGTTTTACAGCACTAATTAAGCAGATTATCAGTTCTAATTAAGCAGACCTACAGAGTGATAATGATTCATTACATGTTTTATCAAATACTTAAAAAAATATTTAATACTTAAAAGTAATTTTTCCCTTTATGCTGAATTTCCAACTTCCATTAGGACCACACTGTTTAAACAATACAAATTTGTGTGTGTGTGTGTGTGTGTGTCTTGGATGATATCCTGCACATCAGTAATAAACTGCAGTAATAAACGCAGTGTATGATTAAGCTCAGCATGTGATCAGAGGGTCAGGAAGTGTGTGTTTGAATTTAAACTTAGTACAGAGGGCACTTCCTGATTGTTTACTTTCAAATATTTGTATTACTGTGTGTGTGCGTGTGTGTGTGTGTGTGTGTGTGTGTGTGTGTGTGTGTGTGTGTGTGTGATCGGGTGGAGTGTGTTGATGGGATCTGACAGGTTTACCTGGACAGGTAAGGTTCTCTTCTTGTTTTTGTTCTTGTTCTTGTTTTTTTGTTGAGACAAATTAAAGACGGTAAAAAACTAAGCAGTGAGAAGTTCTACCTTCTCTTTATCTATAATTATGTAGTAGAGAGGTTTTAAGTTTATCTTTATAACGATAACAGATGTTTATGAATATTTGATAATCCTGAATGTGTGTGTTTTTACTGCAAAGTTACATCACCTCACCTTAAAATGATTCTGTGATTGTTTAGGAACTCGTTTTCGGATGTTTATTGTAATTATATTTTTGTTGAGTGGACAGGTTTTCCTTTTTATTTAACAGTCTGGGTTCTCTGTTGCTGCATCTTAATCCTCAGACAGGTCGGTGTTTTGGACTAAAAACACGGTTCCTCCTAAATGTATATAGACCCTCCTGGTGCCATCACAGGGTGATGCTTTTGGCACTGCCACACCCTGTACCCTGATTCTGATTTTGTACTTTACACAATTTTAGGTGAGATCAGGCCCCCGGCCCTTCTGTATGTTACTGATATTTTAACTTTGGTTTTGGGCAGGGTTAGAGATTAAGGGTTTTAGGGATTAAGGGCTTTTAGGGATTTAGGGTTTAGGGATTTAGGCTTTTAGGGATTTAGGCTTTTAGGGATTTAGGGTTTTAGGGATTTAGGCTTTTATTGATTTAGGCTTTTAGGGATTAAGGATTTTAGGGATTAAGCGTTTTAGGGATTTAGGCTTTTAGGGATTAAAGGTTTTAGGGATTTAGGCTTTTACGGATTAAGGGTTTTAGGGATTAAGGGTTTTAGGGATTAAGGGTTTTAGGGATTTAGGCTTTTAGGGATTTAGGGTTTAGGGATTAAGGGTTGTATGGATTAAGGGTTTAAGGGATTTAGGGTTTTAGGGATTAAGGGTTTTAGGGATTTAGGCTTTTAGGGATTTAGGGTTTAGAGATTAAGGGTTTTAGGGATTTAGGGTTTTAGGGATTAAGGGTTTTATGGATTTAGGCTTTTAGGGATTGAGGGTTTTAGGGATTAAGAATGTTGGGGATTTAGGCTTTTAGGGATTTAGGGTTTTAGGGATTAAGATTTGATTTTTACATGCATTTCTCTCTCTTAGCTCGGTTAAAAATTATTTAAAAGTTATTTATAAATCTTCACTCAGAGTTATTTTAGGTCGTAACGAACTTTGACCTGCCCCTTTTTGTTTTGTTTTATCTGCTTACCTGTGCGACGTTTTAAAGAGGTGTTTCTGGAACATTCCAACTTTAAACATTATTATTCAAAATAACCATCAGTTTATAAAAATCAGTTACATTTCATTTGGTCAAATCGAAATGTTTTAAATGTAGAACTTAAATTAAATACTTGTTAGAGTTTATATAAATACAATTTAATTATTATCATTTCTGTGTGTGTGTGTGTGTGTGTGTGTTTGTGTTTGATGCTGGGTGTGGGTGGGTGTGTGTTGGGTGGGTGTGAAGACAGGAAGTGTGTGTTTTATCTCTTTGTCAGTTTCTCAGGATCTTGGTATTATTCATGATGTATTTGGGAAGAACACACACACACACACACACACACACACACACATACTCTAGAGAAGAAACTCTCTAATTATCTCCATCATGCAGATTGAAATGTTACACACATCATCAGTGTGCATGTGTGCGTGTGTGTGTGTGTGAGCTCTGAGAGAGTCTGAGACGTGTTTTGATGTTGCTCGTGTTGCTCGTCTTTATTTACATTTATATATTTATATATATTTTGTATCTCATTGCATTTTTGCATTAGTATAAAATACACAGATCTTTGCTTTTTATTTTTGCTTGTTTATGTTTTGTTTTGTTATCATGTTTTAACGATATTATATCTATTATTCATATTGTACCATTTTAACTTTAATATTCTATTTCACATGTATTTTATATGTACTATAAATGAAATGCTGTGTAAGTTATATATGTTGTGCCGGAGTATGTTTGTGTATTTGTATGTTGGGTGGTATTGTGTTATTTTGTGTTCTGTTCCTGCAGAAGCTAAATGTTGTTCTGTTTTATACTCAAGATAAAGTCAGATTGATTTCTATAGAGCTTTTTACAATATTATATTAAGCAAGGGTGACAGTGGCAAGGAAAAACTCCCTGAATCTTTAGGAAAGAAACCTTGGGAGGACCAAGATTTAAACACACACACACACACACACACACACACACACACACACACACACACACACACACACACACACACACACACACACAGAGTAATGAAACTGCCAATCCCCTGAGTAACACAACAACCTATAAACCTCAATAGAGGATTGAGTGCAGCAATGCTGAGCAAACACCATTTAGTATTCGTCATCAAACACCAACAAACCTCATCAACAGAATGCAATAAACAGAAACAAACTTTACCCAATCATTTATCAAACACCATTACATACTACATACTGAGAGAATACTCGATAGAAAAAAAACAAATACCACCAATATCCCAGCAAACACCACAACCATTAGAGTGTCAAACACCAGAGTTCACTGTTAAACACATTCTCTATCAGTCACCCAGTGGTAAAGCCAGTATTTTGTCGTCTTTGATTTATAAAGCCAGTATTTTTTTGGTTTTGATTTATAAAATCAGTGTTTTTGTTAGTGTTTTATGTGAAAAGCCAGTGTTTTTTCAGTGTTTGATGTGTAAAGTCTGTGTTTATCAGTGTTTGATGTGTAAAGTCTGTGTTTTTTTTAATGTTTGATGTGTAAAGTCAGTATTTCTTTGTGTTTGATGTGTAAAGTCTGTGTTTATCGGTGTTTGATGTGTAAAGTCAGTGTTTCTTTGTGTTTGATGTGTAAAGTCTGTGTTTATCGGTGTTTGATGTGTAAAGTCAGTATTTCTTTGTGTTTGATGTACAAAGTCTGTGTTTATCGGTGTTTGATGTGTAAAGTCAGTGTTTCTTTGTGTTTGATGTGTAAAGTCTGTGCTTATCAGTGTTTGATGTGTAAAGTCTGTGTTTTTTAGTGTTGGATGTGTAAAGTCAGTGTTTTTTTAGTGTTTGATGTGTAAAGTCTGTGTTTTTTTTAGTGTTGGATGTGTAAAGTCTGTGTTTTTTTAGTGTTTGATGTGTAAAGTCAGTATTTCTTTGTGTTTGATGTGTAAAGTCTGTGTTTATAGGTGTTTGAGGTCACATCATTGTGTGGTTTGGCTGTTTTTCGGACTTTGTTGCACCCCGTTAGATTGCGTAAGCATTTTTCTTTTGGTTCTTTGGTTCTTTGCGTTGCAGTGAAAGCGTTATTATCTCGTCCTGAGCCCTGATTCCGTTTTATTCCCTGGTAATAACGTAACCCAGCCACTGTAAAACGAAAAAAAAAGAAAGAAAAACCACAACCTCAGATCTCAGCCGGATCGGAAAATCCCTCTGGACGCGGAAAATCAGATTCCCAGCTTAATACAGGGAACATAGCAAATTCCTTTAGGGCTGGATAGAAATACAATAAACACACACACACACACACATAGGTCAGTAAATTAAACGCTGCACTCCTTAAGGAATAATGAGAAGGCTACAGTTTTTAATTTGGGTAAAAATATCAATCGATAGTCCGGACCATCTCAGGAGATTAAAAGCTGTAAATAAAAAGAGTTCCTGTTTCCAAAAAACATTTCATTCTGCCAGCTGAGCGTTTTTATTTAATATCAGCAAAAAGCTTTAGAGGAACCGCAGGGAAACATCAATACTGCAGCTGCCAATCAAAGCCTGGGGTGTTTAGGAACTCCTAAGGTGATCATCCATGGGTACCTGTTTTACTCATTAATCTCAATTCATTCATTCCTTCATTATAATTTAAAATATTTACTTTCTAGATTGTTTAAATCTCATATTATTTTATTTTGGTTGTTTGACTCATTTGATGGTCTAAAATTAATTAATCAACTATTAACACCTTTATTTATTTAAATATTTATAATAATAATATTAAAAAAAATAATAGCAATAATAATAATAATAAAGTTTGAACTTAATGAAATACATTGTTGCATTTAACTATTTTTCTTTTCATATTTAATGTTTAATTTTTCCTTCCTTTTATGATATTACATTATGTTATAAATAATAATAATAATAATAATAATAATAATAATAATAATATCTGTTCGCTTAATTAAATCTTCATTTTGTTTGATTCAAATCTCACAGGATCAAAATATGTTTATTATTTATTTATTGATTTATCGTGTATTATTTTGTTATGTAGTCATTAATTATTTATTTATTTATTTATTGTGTATTTTTTTGTTATGTATTCATTAATTATTTATTTATTTATTTATTTATTTATTAATTTATCGTGTATTATTTTGTTATGTATTCATTAATTATTTATTTAGTTATTTATCGTGTATTATTTTGTTATGTATTCATTAATTATTTATTTATTTATTTATTTATTGTGTATTATTTTGTTATGTATTCATTAATTATTTATTTATTTATTTATCGTGTATTATTTTGTTATGTATTCATTAATTATTTATTTATTTGATTATTTATTTATTAATCTATCGTGTATTATTTTGTTATGTATACATTAATTATTTATTTATTTATTTATCGTGTATTATTTTGTTATGTATTCATTAATTTTTTATTTATTTATTTATTTATTAATTTATCGTGTATTATTTTGTTATGTATTCATCAATTATTTATTTATTTGATTATTTGTTTATTAATTTATCGTGTATTTTTTGTTATGTATTCATTAATTATTTATTTATTTATTAATTTATCGTGTATTATTTTGTTATGTATTCATTATTTATTTATTAATTTAGCTATTATTTATTGGTTTGTCATAGTTATTAATTTGTTCATGTTTTATGTTTTGTTTAATTAAATCTCACTTATATATTTATTAGTTTTTTTATTATTATTTATTGGTGTATTTATTTATTTAGGCATTGGTTCGTTTGAAGAATATATTGATTTAATTTATACACCGATCAGGTTATTATTTAATTATTTATTTCTTATTTTATATTGATGTTATTTTTAATGAAATACTGGTGTTAATTATTATTATTTTTATATTTATTATTATTTTTATTTTTATTATTAATTATTATATTATTATTATTCCAGATTTCCCGGCCCTTTTAAAACAAACTGAGGTTCCACTGGAGCGGGCACCTCCTGGCACCTCCTGGCACCTCCTGGCACCGCCTGGCACCGCCCATACTTGGGATCTATTTCCTGCCCAGTGGGCTGCGGTGGAATGACTGTGTAAATATAAACAGGGAAAAAAACAGGCGGTATTCAAACACACAGCACTTTCATCAACCACAAGTTCACACTTAAATAGCGAGCTCCAGCGGCACTGCTTCTAAATCTGCTACCCCGGGTGAAATTAGAGGCAGTGTTTAACCCAAATCAAAACTACAAAATAAAAAAGCCTAATGCGGCTCAGGGCGGAGCTTAAAGCAGCTGCTTAGCTCAAAGAAAACTGCAGAACGTGAGAGTAAAGAGAAAAAAAAACACAAGGAGTAAAAAGTCAAAGGAAGAACAAGAATGGAATGAAAACGGCCCTAAAACGGGGACTTTGGGAACCTCGATTCCGTTTGTCATTTAAAAATAAACTTTACAGCCGAGTGTTTTAAAACGTTTCAGCGGCGAACGTTTAGTTTGGAAACAAGTTATGATGTTTGTCAAGAAATTAAGAGAAGCTTTAAAACAGGGGTCCTTCTGTTTGTTTACGTTTCTTATACTAGTGAGTAAAATGAAATAAAAGAAAAGAAATGTTCCCAGTTCCGGAGTGGGCTCACACTCACACTCATTATAAAGCCAAAAAAATAATAAAAGGCGTTTTTAATTTTCTCCTGCATTTCAAAACGAGGTTAAAGTTTAAATTAAGAATGAATAAAATATCAATAAAAAATAAAGCTTATATAAATAAATATATAAAAAATATAAAATACATTCGTTTTCCATCCAAACCCTAGATCATCACTCAGCACCTCAGCCTGAAATGTGTGTGTGTGTGTGTGTGTGTGTGTGTGTTAGTGTGAGTGTGTGAGTGTGTGTGTGTGTGTGTGTGTTAGTGTGTGTGTGTGAGTGTGTGTGTGTGTGTGTGTGTGTTAGTGTGTGTGTGTGAGTGTGTGTGTGTGTTAGTGTGAGTGTGTTAGTGTGAGTGTGTGAGTGTGTGTGTGTGTGTTAGTGTGAGTGTGTGAGTGTGTGTGTGTGTGTTAGTGTGTGTGTGTGTGAGTGTGTGTGTGTGTGTGTGTTAGTGTGTGTGTGTGAGTGTGTGTGTGTGTTAGTGTGTGTGTGTGTGTTAGTGTGTGTGAGAGAGAGAGTGTGTGTGTTA
>JAUZST010003316.1:0-17263 GCA_034779995.1 Parotocinclus haroldoi | reverse complement strand
GTTTAGAGTTAATTAGTTGATTCAGATGATTAGGTTAATAGCTCGTTTAGAGAACCTTTTCATGATATGCTAATTTTGTGAGATTTTGGGTTTTCTTGAGCTGTATGCCAAAATCATTTTTAAAACAAAAAAGACCTAAAATATTTCAGTTGGTGTGCAATGAATCTAAAATATATGAAAGTTTAATTTTTAGCATTACATTATGGAAAACAATGAACTTTATCACAATATGCTAATTTTTTGAGAAGGACCTGTATATCACGATTAGCGCTCGAACACAAACTGCATGTTTCGTTGTAACTTGAGTAATTAGTCACGTTCATTTAGAATACAAACCACCTCATGAAGCATGGGATAATTAAATACTAGTATTCAAGAATCTCCTACTACCTGTAATATTACGTATTGTTTGCTTGGTTTCTTTAATGTCGCCTTCAGCATTAGTTGCCATCTCAGCAACACATACAAGGTTAAATCCATTAACAAGTTTTTATATGTATATATATATTTATTTTTCAATCAATTGCGTCTTACTCATGTTCAATAAGAGTGTGTTGCTGAGGTCTTACCTCATGTGATCATATTTCTTGAAAAGAGCGTTATACTCCACAGCTCTTTGTTGCAACTCCACATCTATGCTGCTTCCATATATGGACACTACTTTCTTTATTCGACTGGATAAAAAGGTAAAAATGTTTAACGTATAAACATGAAAATAAATTATTTCAACAGAGCATTGTATATACACAACTATCAACTAGATATGACACAAATTCTGAACACTAAAACCATCTACAGTGACAGCTGAATAAAATACTGTTTTTTTTGACAGAAAAAGGTTCGTGCCATGCTGGTCCAGAAAGTAGACAGCAAACAAATAGATTTTAGGACACAAAAGCTTAAGCAACAACCAAAACTCCACTGACAGCTTCAGACAATAAAGGATTATGGATAATGAATGCTGGAAACAAGAGATGGCAGAGCACAGAGTCAAATATTTCCAAGATCAAATGTCTTAATCAACACTACAACAATTATGTTTGATTTGACCATCAAAATAATCATTGCACAGAGACTGTGCAAATGTGATTTACCAATAATCTTACTTTAAAAAATTTGAGATGCATAATTATATAACAACCACAAAAACCTAACTCAAAGGAGCTCAAAACCAAGAATTTTTAATGCATCACTAATAACAACTGTGAATTTTTTTTTTTTTTTGCTGGATTACTTACTTCACACCGCTAAATCGAGTGGACAGCTTCATTATGGCAGTCAGAGAATAACCGCGTGTTACAGGAGTAGACAAGTTAGAGACAAGGAGACCTTCCAAAACATCCAAGACCTCATCTTCTGTAACCTGTAAGCAGAGAAATTTAGAGTATTATGTACTTAAATCTAAAGTTTGTGGGAAGACCAGAAAGGCTACAGAAAGTGACCCAACTGTCTCACCAAATGTTTTGAATGTGACCTATATTAAACATTTGTCTCACTCCCTGTAACGTGCCCGAATGTGTAAAAGAGAGATGCTTAAAATGACCTGCTCATCCAGAGGTAAACAATCCAAGTTCTTTGATTCAGCTGCGTTCTGCTGGCGGGGCATGGTTGTGATATTTGCCTTCTAATTTTGTTTGCCCAGAGAAATCCCAGTAAATATTTATGAGGTCTATTACTTTCGTTATCCAGTCACTGAAAACCTCCCTCACTGCTGTCATTTTCCGTTCTCCTCAAAGCATGATAATGGCTATAAGCAATGATTGAAAGTGACCTTTTATAGCCAGCATACTCCCCAAAGTGCCTTGGAGACAAATGGGCAATAAGTAAATTGAAATGTTGAACTATTTCTTTCTCAAGTGTGCCTCAAGCAGGAAACAAACACACAAAAGTGCTGTCAAATACAAAATTAATGCCCTACTTGGATTCTGCCTAAAGTACCACAATGTATTCGCTTAACAAAGAAAAGCCCTTTGCTTTCACCACAACATGGTGACCCTTTAGTGTATGAATGACAGAGTGATGCAATAGCTACCTGGATGGGCTCCTCCTCCTCACACTGGCCTGAGACCAACAAGTCTCCGTACTCTCCTATGCACCAGGATGCCACCTGCACCAGTGGTTGCTGTAGGGAAAAACACATTTTAGCATAATGCAGAATAGAGAATAAAGATCCAAATGGCCACTGACACTAAAACATTACAAGTGTTTTACCTGTGAGATATCATCTAGCAGGGCTTTGTAAAGTCTCTGCACAGTGTAAGCATGCATCTCCACACTGTTTGTGATGAGCTGGATGAGGTTCGGGACAGAGTCATCTCGAACATAGCTTCCCGCCTATGATGACAAAAATAAAAGAATTAGCAGATTGGGTGGAAAGGGGAAAAAAAATCCACAATGTCACAAAAAGCACATGCGTAAAAGCACGTAACTTCGAAAGAGCGCAGTTTGTATAAACTGATTGCAAAAATCTGCAGTGCAGAACCTCTTAGTTAAGTACACTGATAGGTCAGTTCTCAACCACCTTAGAACTCATCAGCACTTACTTTAACTTGAGTCGATTCGAGCAGCGCAGCTCAACTTAAGATTCTTGTGAATCATAACTCAATCTTAAGAACCTAAGATTCAGCACACCCTGATTCAGTCTCACAATATTTCTTTCTCAATAAAGTTATCTGCTGTTTTTTTTTCTACATCTACAGTACTGTATTCTTAATGCATATAAGCCCTGATGTGTCATAAAATGGTTGATGATCACAGCAAACTGAGGAAAGGAAATGAAAGAAGTTAATAAGACCATTTTCAGGTTGAGAAGTTTAACGTTAGCATCTAGCGCCCCGTGTTCACCAATAGAGAAATTGTTATGCTTTTACTTTTCAATTACTCACTAAATGTGCACTTTCTTATAAATTTTGTATATTTGGCCAACTTTAGGTTAAATGTATGTGCTTTGAACAAGAATGTCAGCCCTACTATGATACAGTATAGACTATAGTCAACTCTTCGGACACAAACTCATGATGGATTTGCCGGTATGTAACCCCTTTGTATATCCGCGCACAATACAACTCCTATAATGCATATAATACCATATACAGTGTGGATTTTCTGGGCATGTGGAGCTGCTTAATTCAATTAACATTATTCCTTCTGGAAATACTTAACAACAAGAACTGAGATATATTTACACATCGAATCGATCTAGACAACCAAATAAGCACAGGAAAGTCATGTTAGGTCCACTGAATCCTCTGTTCAGCTGATTTGAAAAGAGGTGCAATGTGACAAAAAAGACGTTTTGCTATCAATGCAGAACATAATAAGTAGAGAAAAATACACGTTCAACCCGAATAAATCCCCAGTCGAACTTCTAATCAGCTGCAATCTGTACTAGGAAAGATGCTGCCATTGGTTGGAAAATTGCAAACCAACCAGTCCCACTTCCTAACTTCCAGGAATATGAGAAACATGCAGGAAAAGACCACGATAACGTCAACAAGCAGTCTTGGCAACACCATAGCATTTGGTGTGCCACTTTTGCAGGCTGATCTCAAAAGCCATTGCTAAACTCTTCATAATGCAGGTGCTCTTATCTTCACAGCACAAAGGAATAAGAAAATATCTTTCATATGTCAAGACATGCACCTGACAATTAAAGTGCTCTAGTCACTCAGCTTTCATCACCACATTTCAAACAGTGAAATGCTTGTCATTCACAATACCCAAAAAAGACAATGTTTATAAAATCTACTTTGAGTACTTTGAGCCAAATTAACCACAAAAGAAATGCATCTAAATGTCAGTTATTTGACTGCTCCTTTCTTTTTAGCAACCAGCTTGTGCTTGACTGAAGTATGGGTGAGCTACATAATTACAAATGCTGTCGTCAGAATGGAAGAGACTCATCTGCTGCAGATTTCAGTCGATGGATCACTCATTGTCATCATCACTCAACAGCAAATTAGGCAAACATGTTTTAGAAAGATCTAGTTTGTTTGTGCCTTTTTACATATTTAAAGTTACAATCACAAATCTGGCAAGACAATATGGACACAGCTTCAGGTGGGAAGTACAAGAACTTGCATTATAAGAAACAGACAGAGATATTTACCGTTGTTAACACCCTCATAATTGTGTCTATGTGCCATCGTTTAGAAGGTGCATATCTGCGGAGAACAAAAAGCTACAAGTTACACACACACGCACACACAACATCAGTTTAGTAACAAAGCAAGGGCACGGTTTCAGATACAATGGATTAATTCTTTACTTTGTGGTCAAGTTCCTATAGTGTTCTAGGTCAAGCTGTCAGATATGAATGTGTCAGCAGCGTCATGCTCTGACGATGGATCACTCATTTTATCATCACCCAGCCTCTCAAGCTTTAAAATGTCAAATCAGCTAAGCAAATGAATTACATGTGCTTAGGCAGATGAACTTGAGCACAAAGTTTTATTCTCTCCTACAAGCTCCAAAGGCCATTTTAGCAATACGCAACAGGTTATCTCAAAACTAGTCATATGCAATGCTCAAAACGAACGCTCACACACGAAGGCAAAATCAATTATTCTAACATGCATGCCTTTGTACTGTGGGAGAGTATCTAGAGTAAACTCGCACTGACACAGAGAAAACATGCAGACTGAAATGAACCAGTACACTCCCCACCCTGGCACCTTCTTGCTCTTAGAAGTTGGTGCTAGTAAACAAACCACCCACAGACTGAAGTACCCTTAGCTATACGACAAGCGGCTGGTTTATAAAACCCCTGAGACGTCACTGACTACAAGATAAACTACTGTACAAAATGTTTTCCATAAACAGAGCAGTAAGAGGAAACAAATCTCGACTTACTTCTCAGCAGCCAGAAAGACCCCTGATGCACAGTCAGCTTTGAACTCTGGGTCACAGGAATCTAGGAAATACAGCAACTCCTTCATCATGCCTCTGATGTTATTTCCATTTACCAAGGCAAAGCTCAGCTCCATTGCACGTCTGTGTGGGAGGACACACCACATGAGGTCTTACAGATCCGTGTTACTCACAGCTAAAATAAGTTGGGGGGGGGGAAAGCCACCTTTTGATGGAGACGTCCAGGTCTTTCAGGCAGTCCACAATAGTACTCCGATGCCTTTGCACTGCATTGTGGTCTGTCTGGACTGTTTTCAGTAAAGACGTCAGCGCCACATATCTGAAGGGGGTGGGGCGGGAAGTTAGCCTTCATGATGTTGACTGATAATTATGACTACTGAATGATAAGTACTCTAGTAGTAGCTGGCATCATAATTTCTTCAAAAAGCTACAGTCAGTGGATCACTTAAGGTAATCATTAAACAACAAGAAAGCACATTTACCATGCTTTTAACCAATATCCAGCAGAGTAAATGATTACATTATGCCCCTCACATCTTTATTGGTTAATAATTCATGCATGAAAAAGAGGAAATGGTTACCTGATGTTCTTGTCATTGTTAAGAAGAAAACGTCCCAGAATATTAATGGCTAATACCTGCATTAAAAAGAAAAATACACTACAGTTAGCTTTTGAACACAAACACTATCCGTATAACAGACACTCAAATTGTGTGCTTTTGCAGTTCAAACTCCATTTACCCGTAATCCACTCTCTGATTTGATGTCCATAATCGTAAGAACAGTTTCATACAGGATTGCATTGCCCACGTTTTTACTCGTCTCTGTGTTTGTTGCAACCTACAATAAAAAAAAAAGTAAAAAGTAAAATTGGCAATTTTAAGGCAAACAAACTTGTGCTCCAAAAGTTACAGTTCTGCTCAAAGCTATTACCTGTGCAAGGATGTCATTCATAGCTTCACTAGAATCATCATCACCCTTTCCAAGAATTCTCAGTAGCCTCAATATCCGCACCTAAAATAAATCCAAGAGATATGTCAAACGGTTACATTTTTAAAGATGGATATGTGTAAAGACTTTCTAAAGGAACACTGAAGTGACTGGATGCATATGTACAATATACATTACATTTATAATACAATTCATAATAATTTATTCGGAATTATGCTGTCTATACGTTAACATAAATGATTTTAGCGCTATTAATCGCATGTCACTACTTGACCATAAGAAGCACTGGTACTTATGGGGTGTATCTAAAATTATCCCAGAATCAATATATTCCCTACATACTTTATACAGCACTATTAGTCTATTCTTCTGAAAGCAGAAAACTAAAAATTAGTGTTTCACCATTACAGGCATTTCCTTTGATAACTTTGATATTCAGCTTGACTTATCTGATTTCTTAACCTGATTTCTACTCCTTAATCCAAATTATGAAGTTGGAGTATGCTGTGTTTAAGTCAACCTGAATAACTGCAGAATTTTAAATATAAACAGATTGTTAAAAGGTACGTAAACAAATGGTACATTAATGTTAATTTAAAAATGGGCTGGGTGAGGCTTTTGAATACAATGACAGCAATAAACTGTACGGAAGACTGAAGGTTTCTGAATAGAACAGCCACCATTCTCTAATTCAGCACAACTGAATGCAACACTAATTAAATACAATTAGTAAAAATGCTTTACAGTTAGTACCCAGCTTAAGTCCAGTATGTTTGGTGCTTGTTAAGTACGTTCAAAAATTGGGTTCCCCAATAATAAAGATGAACCAACATTTTGGTAACATTTCTTTGGTCAAAAGGCACAATTGGAGATCAAAAAAATCAATACGCTGGTGGTGGGGGGTGTCACGTGAGAACGTGATGGACTTCACGACGCTGGAAAACGGAACCAGCAGATCTAAGGCAATGCATGTGCTTCAGCCACCAAAATACAAACAGTTTATGGAAGGTTGGCAAAGAGAACAGAGGCGAACACATCAAATGGAGTGCAGGGATAAAGATTTCAAGGCAAAAATACTACTGTAATGATCAGATGATGTGATATAGGAAGTGCAAGACAGAATTGACAGAGCAGACATTCAAATTGGGCTGCAGAAGAACAACAAAACAATAATTGTATTTTATTTTCAGCCAAGGAGTTTTATTTCAATGCATCATTAATAACAATGCATTAAAGGTGCTTTATCTATGACTCTGAGATAGTCTACAGAACCACAGCATGTTCTGATTTTATCACACAATGATACACACGGCAAATAGACAGAAGAGGAAATGGAATACCTGCAGAAATGGATCACTGATGCCAGAAACATCGTGCTCAGGAGAGTAGCCAGACATGATGAGGTTCTTCAAAATTCGGACTAACTGGGGAACCAGCTACAGAAGGGACAGTACAAAATAATCCGACAATAAGTAAAACCTTTGATATCAAACACAACAAAGTCAGAGATATTAAAAACAATACAAAGACACACTACAGAGGGAAGGGACTAAACAGAATGGGGGCAGGGCGAAAATCATTGTAACCATGTGATTTTCTCAACACGTCTGATTAGGACACTTAAGAGAAGTGAATGAAATGACAGACTCCGTTGTGATAATTATTTTATGGGACTTAATAATTATCAGTGGCTACGGGTGCACTTCCATTTAATCCCATGTTAGTTTCGACCAAAAGGAAGAATTTATTTGTGCACTCAAGGTAATCAAAACAATCAAAGTAACAATGGTTTCCAACAGAATGACTGTAAATCTAATGGTGAACGCTTAAGTATCACTTAAACACACACAAATTATACAACGCTCTGTGATGGCATTCAAAACCAAATCAGGAAGAATTTGTTCAAAATAAAAAAGACAAAAAAAGCGCAGTAAAACTTAAAAGGACTACATCTACAGTGATCACGGTGAAGTCTTTAAGAGCATGCACCAGCTATGAAACCAGAATGTCCTCTTACCTTTTCATTCTAACACAATGCAGGAATCGTAACAAAGACAAATGACAGAAAAATATGAGGTAGATGTTAGGGGGAACTGGAAGAGAGATCACTTTCAGAGAAGAGCTTAAAATAAATGTTACGATTATGAGTATGAGAGGTGGTTGTGCTGACACAGCATTTCAGGCTGAGAAAGGAGGCGGCGAGCTCTTTTCAAGCTCTAATGAAGTACCAGTGGAAAGTGCAGTGCAAGCTTTCAAAGTTTAAAAGACCGTTCTCTACTAAGTAGTACCAAAAACAGTCACGTACACCAACAATACTACAACAACACAATAGTCCAAGCCCATCCTTCATAAAACGGTGGCTGCTGTGGCACATTGTACAATATTATTAGGAAACGGGTGACTACATACCTTTCTAAAGTGAGAAAGCATGTCTGGACTTCGTTCGCACATTTCGGTGAGTAATACAACAGATGTGTGCAGAACTCCTACGGAAAGAATTAAAACACGTCGCTTAATTGCAGCAAAATGCATGAAACGTAAAGTAATAAACGTCATTGCTCACCGTGATTCTTCTCACTCAGCAAGTTTTTTGTTGCAGGCAGGAACATCTCCATCAGCTCGGGGACTTTGCGAATGACATGAACAGCGCACAATGCTGCCTGTCCAGAGAAGAGAGTTTAATTCTCTTTCGCATTCAGTCATGAGTTAAATCATACACCCTATGTAAGACGACTGTATTAGATACCTTTTTTCTCAAGTACGAATTCGACGTTTTGAGGAGCTTCTCCACTTCCCCAGCTAAGTCGCGACACATTTCTGATGAACCCATACAGCCTAAAGTGCACAAGGCCAGTCCCTGGACATACTGTGTACTGTGATTTAAGTCACTGGGGAAAAAAAAAGAATAAAAAAACAATTAAAATGCTAAGCAAAATTGTTTTAGGAGTGTGGAACTAAAATTTCTCATCATTTCCCCAACTCGCACCACACAACAAAAATTTCAACAATCACAAACGCCAAGTCAGCCTGCTGTGCACTTACTTCTTAATGCAGTTTGTCATCAGTAGATGGACATCCTGCCTCTCATCCAACAACAACATTGCACCCAAATAACCTATTCTTTTGTCAGTGAACTTCTGTGATGCAATCAGCTTCAAACATTCCAGCTGGGAAAAAAAAAATGGAACAACAAACAAAGAAAGAATATTATTCTCCCTCCACTGGATCAACTACAACAGCAGAACTAATACTGCAGAACAGTATTTAGATGAGCATCTTTTTAATCCTTTACCTGCCCAAAATGTGCTGGGTAGCCCAACATGTGCATATACAATAATTTTGCGACATTTCTACATCGGTAAGTATTGTCTTCTTCTCTGAAGGATGATCGGATTGCAGCACACTCTTTCTGGATCATCTCTCGCTCCTCTGCCTGGGTCCGAGCTGTCCGGATGGTCCGGATGAGCTCCCGCAGTCTGATCGGAGCTGGCATCCTCTGTAAGGTGTACACAGTTTTAATTTTTAAAAAAATCAACTTGTATAGACACTTAAATAACACACAAAGACGTTAATAATGTGTACTTTAAGATGTTAGCTGCAAGACTACAGATGCAAAAGGTTAGCCATAAAGCAGACTGGTTAATGCAACTGTTGTTTGAAATCAAATCTAGTTCCTATTGTCAACATCAATTGTTAAAGCAAAACATTAACGGACATGTTGTCGATCTAAACCCAAAACAAACTGTGTGAAAGCAAGTACGCAATAGACCAAAACACGGCTACAGACCAAAATAGCTGCATTTTCTGTTGAAACCTGTATCGTTCACTCAGTGAACGTGCAGTGGTATTTTAATGGAAAAATATTTCTTTAGGGAGCAGGCAAAAATGTCATTAAAACGGCATTAAATATTTTCATCGTGAACTATTTTGTTGCAGTTGAACTGCAAAGAAGTGTAGATGAAAAGACTAGAAAAGGTTAGCATGATCAAACTTAACACAGAGGCTTTGAACAGTGAAACAGCATGTGAAATTCCATTCCTTTTTCACAAACATTCAGAGGCAAGCACTAAGGTTTCAGCGTGCTCTAGCCTGATTAAAAATGAAAGAGGCACAGAGGTAGCGGTAAGATTACATTCTCGCCCATTTACACTGGTTGACTGGGTAATTTCATTGATCTGTTTCCCTTCAAAAGAAGCAGCACAAAAAAGCAGTGTTTAAAGGTTCAAAGTGTCTAAAGTTTTATTTTTATTTTACTTACAGAATGTATACTTCATCAACACATTATCATAGGGATTAAAAATATTGAAGGCATTCCCAATATAAATACCAGACAGTATCTTCTGTGACCCTGACCAGAAAAAAAAAAGTTTAAAGCTTTAAATGTTTATAGCCAAGCTGTATTGCATAATAAACTCATTTCCTTTTGAAATGTCACCGTTATTCTTGTCACCTGACAATGTGTTACTATGAAGCTGTGAGGCAAGCCATACTTCCTTTTATAACTTTTGTGCTTGTAACAATATCCATATGAAGGTATTTCACTTTAAACATTATACCATTGCTGTACAGGTTCTAATGTGCCCCAGGTTTATGGTTTTATGATAGATTAATCTAATATAGTAATACGTAGGGAACATGGGCTGGTAACTGGCTATAAGCAGGATGTGAAAAACGCAGAAGGTGCAGATGCACAACAAGGAAATTTCCTGGTGAGTCTAAACCTTTATATGCTAGGGTTCCAAGCTGCAAATTTGTGAAATTCATGTGAGCACAATGTCTTGTAGACTAGATATCACAATTCAACTGTTACATTACAACTTGGACACAAGATGAACACATTTGCTGAAAAATGGACAGAATGCAACACATTTCATATAATATGCTCTTTTGGTGCCGCCGGCATGATTCTGTTCACAGTCTTAATCACCATGATCAATGGCAACTACACATAAAACAAAGCTGATTCACCTGAAACCTTGGGAGTCCTATACTTATTGCAACAAAGCACAAAAAGACAATGTGCATTCATCTTAATAATCACTGCAGCAGATACAACAAAATAAAACTGAAAAATCTACCTCTATAGAGGTAATGGAGAGGAGGTTTATGACCTGCCGTCATAGATAACCACTACTCTTTCATGTTTCAGGACAAAGCACCTGAGATTCTATAATAAGGAGGAGCGGTTACTTTCTGAACAGAGCCATGCACAGCATCTCCCACCATCTCAGCAAAACTGCTCCATACATTTCCACAAACAAGCGTGCTAAATAGGCAGTACAAACGAACACTCAATTAAATGGCAAATATAGAACACCCTTGTAGAGAACAATTATACAGTGGCTGTACTGATACACAGAAAAATAATGAATTCTTGGCCCTGATATCTTAACGTGGCAGCACATGTTGAAGATGCTGAATGCAGGAAAACCGTTAACAGAAACAGGCACTGTAAAGACATTAGAGCTGAGTAATCTTTATATGCTACTGTAAATATAAAGGGAATTTTCCCTTTAAACCGTGTGCAAACGATGCATAAACTCATAGGTTACTGCTGAAAATACGAGTGGAACGCCATCATCTACGCAGCAGCCTTATTGCCACCGCATTTCTTTTATGAACCTGATAACCTTTTTTGGAGAGAAGCCTAAAATGGACTGATAGACAACATGGGAGATAAAAGAGATGAAACAGACTCAGTAAGCGAATGTGAACCAGTTTATATATTTGAAGTTAGACTAAATATAGACGTATTGGAGAACCAAAAAAATGAGTAGTATTTAAAATACAACAGGCACATTTGTGAGAACCATTTACAGTTTGTTACCATTGAGTAGTGGGAAGTCATGCACAAAAAAATGAATGAATGATGGTCAAATGGTCGCTAAATGCATATGATGTACATAGATTAAGTAAATGGTACTTTACGGGTTTTTTTTGGTTGTTGTTGTTGTTGTTGTTAATTGTCATTTCACCATGCAGACACCCTCTACAGTAGAGGTTGGTTAGTAGTGTTTATTGCCACGTCAGCACATGGGGGTGATGGTATTAAATATATAATGTTGCATCAAAACGTCTATAAAAAGATCTTGCTGTAAGGCGTCTTTTGCTACAGTGGAGGAACAACACAGCTTAAAAACACCAATTTTACTTAATTCAAGCAAATGCCTTTAGAAGTAGTAGCAGATCCTGCACATCCAGCTGAACAAGAGTTTAGGTTCATTGTTCGCATTAACTTCTCAGTAAGACAAATCAGGTTAACACTGCATGCTATATTCCACAGATCTTCACTCATCATGTAGTCAAACAAATACATTAACACCAAAGGATACAAAAATACAGGATTTACTTATTACACCATTTGGTGGGAATACCTGCCATGCTAAAAGTTTTGGGTCAGCTCTGTGATTAAAGGGTGTTAAGACTGTCTAGTGCTTTTCTACCTACAGCTATCTTCACTTTCTCGGTTACAGCTTGAAGTGTTTGAGTGTTCCAGTTAAGATTTGAATGTGTCTGTGAATATTTATCCAGAAGAGCATTTGTGGGGTCAGACGCGCACAGGCACCCCTCCCCCATGAGATCAGATTTACACCACAAATAGAAACAACTTCTCAAATCGGAGCTAATCTACCACTATGCCAGAAACTTTTGAATATCTTCCACTAATGCTATATCTGACGACATCAAAGCAGTGTCATGACAATTGTGATCACATGATGCACAATGATGACATTTCTTGCACTAATCACAGCCATAGGCATAACCCAGAAGTGAAATTATATTTCACTAGTACCAGTATTTTTGTACATACTTATTAGAGTTTTGTAACTGGGGTCTAATATCTAACCAAATAATAACCATCTTTGCATCCCACAGTAGCCCATGATGCAGCATTTCAACCACATAAGCCTAATTAAATTGTAAAATGTAAATCTCTAAATCTCATGTTGCAATGCACAAAAGAACCACCTAGTTTCACACAAACTAGGGCCTAAAATCCTAGGATTAGGATGACCAAATGTAAGTAAAGCTAATACTAAAGAGCAGTAGGCAGGTGACTAGCTTTACAAGTCTCTACTTGCAGAAAAAAAGAACACTGCAATGTCTGCTCTCAAATGTCATGCTCAGCCCTTGTGTCACTGGTCAAAGCAGCCAAAGAACCAAAAATGTGAGTATGTACTAAGTCTGGGCAATTACTCAAATATTGAAAACAACATTCAGAACCATTAACCGATGTAATCCTGCTCATGTTGATTATTCAGATTTTGTCTATTTTTAATCCTGTTACTATTTGTTTTTAATTATCTTGATTTCACTGTCTTAATTTCATGCCTGACTTGGCTCATGTTTGATGAGGGCAGTACTATTTCAAATGTAAATTCTCTTCATATGTTGGCCACAATATGAAAAAGATTCAAGTCGATGGGAACAAATAACCGATGCCACATCTTGCTAAATCACAAAAGTTTTCAATTGGTTTACATATAAAGTAAATAATCACAAATTGTTAATCTGTGCGTTTCCCTCAGTTATGATAAAAATCACAACAATATGCACTCTTTGATTAAAAGACAAAATCCCACATATAACAGTTGATATAACAGTTTAACATAAAGTACAAGTAAATAATTAATCAATTAATTAAAATCGTTAATAGTTAAAATAGTTAATTAACTATAATTGAGGTAAAGTGTTCAATTAATTTGATGTTGATGGGATGTCATATCGCCCACCACTAGTAAATACCAAATAAAATGCAAGAGGAACTCTCTTTTAGAGAAGATTGCTCTAACTTATCAATGATACATTTCTAGTGTAGGTATATAATACAGTACATTTATTCAATAAATAATTCTTATTTATTGCATCAGAACATAGTCAAATAGGTTAATTGAATTTAATCAACACGCTTTGTATGTCTGGTGGATACATTTACATACATATGTTGCATATCTACTGCCATGAGTCCTATCCATACACAATTACATTAACATGGGGAAATTTCCCTCTCTTATACGTGCTACTGTGTGGATCAGCAATGTCCGTGTTTTTCTTAGTAATGTTTTATTGTTAAATAAAAACGGTCTACTTAGCTGTTAAATGCTAGTCAAATCCAACCAGAATACATTCTTCTAATTCAGATAAATCACCTACAACACATGCAGGCAGAGTTTTATCAGACCCTGGAGCAGTCTACCTGTGCCTCTGTAGAATTAGGGCTTGGCCATTTCTCAGATGAGCCTAGCAACAAAACAACACAAACATCCCCCGAGGATCCGAACTACCAACACATCAGTACCCATTCCATTCAGTACCAAGGTAAGTTAGAACACCAGTGGAAGGGACATGAAGAACAAATTAATTTTTTTTAACTGCACACAAACAAGATGGGAAGCAAAATAAGCAAATCCACACACTATCTGGTGTTAAATGCCACACCGTTTTAATCTACTTGTGTCACTGGGGTTAAGCCAGCTCCTGGTGAAACATATGGAGCTTTTACTACCCTAAGCCAATGGTCCTCTGCCACTGGTGGTTCATCAAGGAGCACCTCAGAATGTACATAGTACAAGGAATTATTTCACTACATATGTTTCAGACCATCCAGAATTGTTTCAATTCAATTAATTTGTTTTTAAATGGTACCACGCGAGCTATGTAGACACCTGTAGTTCTTTACAACTACGTACATCACACTAGCTGCTTCCCAAACTTTGAATGTTCAAGACATTATCATTAAGTCTTTTGCATTTATCTGAAATTTGAAAGTTAAAAAATGAATAAATTGACAATTATATCATGGTTGAAGGTAGCAAATACATTGTGTTGAATGCTTTCAAGATAAAGTGAATCCTTTGTCTGGCCTGGCATCAGTTGATGCTAATTTAGACAAGCAGCACTGCTAGTGTTAGCAAGCCCCGAAAAAGCACTATGAGATGGTACAGCCCAAATTTAATTTTAGAATTCCCTTATAGTGGGAGAGAGGAAGAACCAAGACCACAATGGTTTGTATGCTGTGAATTTCTCAGTAATTAGCGCATGACACTAGCACAAGAATACGTGAGCATTAAACGTCTGTATTTGAAGGACATTCCTGTAAACTCAACTAAATATGCCTACTGACGAGACTCACATGGTACTTGGAAGTAAGGTCTAAAACGTTTGTGTAAGTACTTGGTCTAAAACGTTTGTGAACCACTGCTCTAACCTTCATTCAAACTGCTAGCTCAGGTGTCCACCTAAATTTCAGTCCAAGAATCATAATTTACACACAGAATGCCTGAATAGTGAAGTGCATGTTCATGTCATTTTATACTCCCCCATACATATTAACCATCATTTAATTCACACACCAAGTAAATATTGATTCTGTTTGACATTTCTTTACCCTTTCCTTTCCACAAGCTTCTCCAGTGATAGTTGCAGTAAAGGTCAGCCCAGTTTACTCTACCTCTGGTCATAAATTCCAGCTCCTCCAGTGGGATTCCCATATAGTCACAAGCCAACTCTGTGACATGCTCACTCTAGGGGGTGTCCTGGACCAGATCTATCTGGAATCTATCTGGTTAAATCCATTTGAGAAGCCCAAATCACCTCTCAAGCCAAAAGTTCAATAGATCTTCTCCAAGTCTCTTTGGGATTCATGAACTCCTCACCTTGTTTGATTTTACACTACCTATTCTAATTCAAATCAGAATGTAGTATGCAATGTGGGACCATAAACAGCTGAAGTGCACCCAAGCCCCTGGAATAATACAAAACTCAGTCAGAACTATATTTGTGGCTTCAGTATCCCATAATGAAGACATGCAGCAAGGCAACAGCAACAACAGCCTCAGATCTGACCCAGATCTAACCTCATTCAAGTGAAACTGCCATTGATATTAAATTACACACCAGTCTACACTATATACAGAAATCAACCTTGTTTGTATATATATATACACAACTTCCAAGATTCAAGTGAATTTATTGATTTGTTTGTTCATTCAATGTCACATCAGCGAAGCAATACTCACAACAGGAGCGTGGCTACACCTATATTAGTCAGACACTTTGAAACTGGGCCAATTTAGAGTAGTGTAAGTAACAAATATTAGCGCTTCATCAACAATTACTACATTAGATGAGATTAGATTAACATAGCTGAATATTGGTCCAGCTCCGCTATGAAGCAAGGTGGTGTTTGACTTTGGAGAATCTAGATTCGTATGTGTAATGGATGATTTGTATTGTTTCCTGAAATGTGTTTTTTAACTTCCTGGTTACAGGTTTGCATCATGAATTCTTCCAGTTAGGGACATTAATTTAAGAATTTGGCAGAAAACCCAACAGACAGGCAAAACAAAAGAGTTCAGGAGTTTAGTTAATGTCTCCTGTTTCTCTGTGAGTGGATATAAAAAGCCTTGCAAGTATTCTCTTTCACTTGACAGCACCCAATGCAATAACAAAAATGCACTGCTCACAAAAATAAGGGGATATTTCAAAACTGTGAAAAGTCTGAACCAGGTCTATTAAAAGAGAATATGGAAGTTACACTACTGGAAACAACATACATGCATACTACAAAGAACTGCATGTACAGCATCTTCGAGTAAAAGTATTTTTCTACTGATAATAACATATCTGTGCAAGGAAGATCAAAACGAAATAATTCTATACAAGTAAAAGAAATGTAGCAGACTGCACCCCGTATCAGACATCCAGCCTAAAACCAGTAACAGTTGTACTGGCAGGTTTGTTACTTCACTTTATTTTCAGTTGCCCTTTATGGGTGTTAAGAACCCTGCTCAACGACTCGTGTCACCTAGGTGGAGGTGGGATTTGAACCCCTGGCCTAATTTACATCTTGCACAAACTCATATTACAGACTCCCTTATCCAGAGCAACTTTTCACTGAAATAATGTCACAAACCAACCAGTTTTTGTGTTAAAGGCCTTGCTCATCGACCCAAAAGTAGATGTTTTGGCAGATGTTGAACTTGAACCCTGAACCTACTGGTCCGCATTCAAGTACCTTAACCACTAAGTGCGCCACATTAAAACATTTATGGAACTCTACATGATTCACATGTTTGGAAAATGCCTATTTATTTATTGCCAATATTTTCATTATCTGTAAAAACCAGTGCAGGGGTTACATCAATACCAGTCAGACACTATTACAGTGGAGCAATTCATAATGACTGGTTAACCTAACGGACGTATTTGGGACTAAACAGTCACAGGCAGGACATGCAAACCCCACACAGGTGAGCCCCGAACCGAGGATCTCTGAACCTGTGAGGCAACCGCACACCCCATCTCCCTATATTAGTGCATTAAGAATAATGGTTCTGTAAATAAAAGCTTGTTATCCTTTCAGGTTATAATCCTGTACCTCTGGGACACCCTGTCGCACAGAGTATGAACTGACGTGCCAATAAAACGACACGTCAGAATG
>JAUZST010003315.1:0-43160 GCA_034779995.1 Parotocinclus haroldoi | reverse complement strand
TTATGTGTGTGTGTGTGTGTGTGTGTGTGTGTGTGTGTGTGTGTATGTGTGTAGTAACAGGTAAATTACGAATAATGCCTTTCATACATGACAGTCAGCTCACACACACACTTTTGTATTTATATATAAAACAAATACTTAAATAAAGGCACAAAATGACTTGGATAATATTGTGTTTTTTACTGCTAGTTTTTGTTGCATTCGTCCTGATTAATAACAATTTTGCGTGTATCTTTTCAACACTAATGAACTACTATTTAATTAAAACATTGCACTATCCGGCTGTGTAAGCTTTTTAATAACTGAATAACAATTTTCATCATATCTTCTTCACTGCAGCTCTTCTGATGGAAAAATGCAGAGGTTTCATGTTGTAAACACAAAAAACAGATTCTCAGAACAATACCTTATAATTCAAAACAATAAATTTTATTTAAAAATGTATTTTATTATTAAAATTAAAATTGTATTAAGTACTTTCAGTAGAACCTTGTGCAAGCTGTTGTTTGGTGTATAGGCATGCTGTTAAACCACATGAATACATTTGCTCTGGATATGATAATCTGCTTTATGATGTAAACAAGATTATTCAGAATTTCTAAATATTTTTCTTAATACCTTTAAAGTAAAATAATCTTACACTTACTCCCTCATTATTTCCATACCTGCTCAATTGAATACAGGGTTTGGCAGACCAGGGCACAGGGGAGGAACCAGTGCTGCAGAATGTGCGTCTTGGTCCTCCCAACCCTCTTCCTAATAACATGTAGTAACATGTTTTTCCTTGCCTCTACCACCATAGCCTAGCTCATTTGGGGCTTTGGGTGTAGATAATTGCAAAGCTGATTTGAGATAATGCTTCAACGTAAAAAGTGCTATATAACAAAAGTTGTCAACTTACCTATGTTTAAAATCAGTTTCACTTGCTCCATTTGTTGCAGTGATGGATGGATATATTATGTCAAATTGTTACTGGATTTACTGGATTTTAGTGTTTAAGCAATAACTTTGTTCAAAAGTTCTTTGTCAGATTAAAGCCTTGATACACAGATGATATCCAATTCATTTGCTATATAGCCTATGAGTTCTTAATGGTGGCTCCTCCACCAGTGTCATCAAAGCAGGCTGAACATGAGTATCTGTCTTGTCTGAAGAGCCGGCTATCAGAAGTCTTTATCCCAACCAGTAAGTTCATCAGGAGGTTCCTCCAGATCGGGGGGAAACATGTCAAAATGACTATGATCTAAAGGTCCATTTAGCTAGGTAGAACAGACAGATGGTTAATCAAAAATCGTGCACAGACAGCATGAAATGGGATTTGAACTAAAATACAATATTTAGCCATTAATAAGAGATAGCTTTACCTCTCGCTTCAGCGGAGACATCAGCCTCCGCTCTCTCAGTCCCTCCCAGTTAAAGCCCTGAAACCATCTAGAACAATGAAGCAGACATTTACTTTAGTGCAAATCATAAACATCAGTTATAATCAAAAAGGCAGACCATTTGAATAATAAGCAAGAGCCACCTTAATCGTTGTTAGACACAGCTCAAGCGTATACATGCACACAATATATTCAGTCCTGAAGTAAGCTCTCAAACACGACTGTCTCATGCATTAAAGAACACATTCATTACTGAACATACACATGGATGCTGGATAATCAGGCCATGTCAAACTGAGACATTCAGATGTAATTAATACACAGATAAATACAGGTGTACACTAACTAGCCAGTTGGCTTTGCATGTACACACTAGGTACTATTTGCTTCTAAATGCAAAGCCCCTATATTCCAAGCCCTAGCGTTTTGTTGGTTACTAATACATCAGCCAGGTGCATCAGCTTCATCCCCACCACATGCAGCTCCACCGTTCTGCTGAAGATGGCAACAGCTGTGTGCTCATTCTGGCCTATAATTGATCCCTCTGTGAATGTTCTCTTGGGCTCCTTTTGGCACTTCTGCTAGGCAGGGGTTAATCTGAAGATGTTCTGGTCTATTACTCTTACTCTTGTGCTAACAACATATCAATGCAGAGATGAAGGCATTTCCAAATCAACCAAAAAAAGAGATCAAACAAGATATTCAGTTGTCTGGTCAACTTCATTTCATTTGTTAATAAACATTGATTCCTGCATTTCAGGCCTGCAACACATTACAAAAAAGTTGAGACGGTAAAGCAATTATCACTTTCAACATCTTAAGATGTGTTTTTTTTTGTTTCAAAATTCTCCACACATTCTCTATTTCAGACAGGTCGGGACATTCAAGTACCCGTACTCGTATCTTCTGCAGATATGCCCTTATAATAAGTGCACCATGTATTATAGCACCATACCACTGGCACCCTTGGCCTTTACACACTAAATGTCCTTATTAATCCTTGGTGACACTGTGGCCTTGTTAAGGTACTGGACTCTTGAAATGATGATCCAGGGTTCAAATCCCACCTCTGCCCAGCTGCCACAGTTGGGTCCTTAAGCAAGGCCCTTGACCCACCATTGCTTGAATTGTAAGACGGTATGAGTTGTAAGTCTCTCTGTGGATAAGGGCATCTGCTAAATGACGTAAATGTCAAGGAATTGTTTCATAACATTATTCACTGTGGAGGGAGAAATATGGAAATCCCTCCCAGTCTTTCTTTGAGGTTCATTGTTTTAAACATCTCAATAATCTTTTTACTTATTTGTTGACTAAAGATCCTCTGGCAATATTTGCTCATCACAGCCTTTCCTGGATGCTGCCTGGATGCTGCTTTTGTACAAAATCATGATTACAATAACATGTTGACATGACCTGTTTGAAATCACATAATTATTTAGGTTTTTTTGCTCCTGTCCCACCTTTTTTTGGAATGTGCTGCAGGCCTGAAATGCATAGATGGATGTTTATTAACAAATTAAATGAAGTTGACCAGATAAACAGGAAATATCCCAGGTTTATACTGTCTGCAATTAAATAACAAAGTTAAAAAGTTATAAAGTTTCTTGTTAAGAAACAATTTATATTTTTATGCAATATATCAGAACCAAGGTTTTGAATATGTTCTCAAAAACTGAGCTTGCGTCTGCAATAATCCAAGTCATTCAAACAGACGGCTGCAAAATAGAATATGAATTACTTGTGTTTCTTGATGTCAATGATGCCATTTTTCTTATTTCCAAGCCTTTCTGCAGGATTGAGCCTAAAATATAAATAAGAACAAAATGAAAGAAAATGTGTAATATGTCATATATTTCACAAAGAAGATTACCTAAATATCAATTCCACAGTGCACATACACATACACATAATATGCTCATTATAGTGTATAATTGTATAAGCACAGTGAAATATAGAGTCCTTACTTGCAGAGCTTCCTGATTAGGTCCTCTGGCCGCTTACTGATCCTTTTGGGAAAGTCCACCTTCTCTATGCCATGCAACACCATTGTGTATATTTTGATAGGATCAGATCCTGAGAAAGGAGGGCTGAAAGAGGGAACAGGTACATTTTATGACATAAAATTAATTCTTTTTTATGGCCACCAACTTGAACATTTTGTTGTTTTGAACGCAAATCATCTGTAAGTAATTGTGTAGTTGTGTAGTTGCATGAGCACTAGCAGGACTAGAGCCAGATCTGGCCACCAGGGCAGCATGTGTGAGCAAGGTACAAGGGAAAGGTATGAAATAGTCAAACAATGTAAGAGTAGTTACAGTTCTAGTAACTTATATTGGACACCATCCAAACAGGGTTTATACCAAGGACTCTTTTCATCAGAGCCTAAAATGTGTCTAAACAGTGGCAACTTGGTGGGTTCAAACAGCCTCTTGTAAATGTAAAATGTAAAATCCCAAATAAGAAAAAGTTGGGACAATGTGGAAAATACATACATTACAAAACCAGTTATTTAACCTGTACTTTGACTTTTATTTCATTTCAGACAGTATGTAAGATATTTCAAGTTTTGTCTGGTCAACTTCATTTAATTTGTGAATAAATATCCATTCCTGCATTTCAGGCCTGCAACACATTAAAAGTTGGGATGGGGGCAATTTAGAACTAGCAATGAATGCAAACATTTTTTTAAGGATGCCATTTCAAACAATTGATGTAAACAGGTGACTGTAATCACGATTTGGTACAAAAGAAGAATCTGTAAAGGCTGAGGTGTTTGATTATGCAAATGAGATGAAAACTCAATTATGGTGATTGAGTAGCACGTGACATATTTATGGGGGTGAACAGAAGCATATCAAACTGGATGAGAGTACCAAACATTGACTGCTCTGAATATTGACTGATCTGAATATTCTCCATCACTATCTAAACTTTTGATATTTTTGCTTTTATTAATTGGAAATGTTGAACTTAATACAGGATCTGTCCTAAATGTCTTTATATTTGCTTATATATCTGAAAATGATAAGCTATATCGTAAAGCATGACATGATAAATCTGGTGGTAGACTTGCTTGTTATGTAAACTAAAACTATGCACACTCAATTATACAAACTATATATAAATTACAGTTATTGCTATTTCTAAATGTTAAAACAAATATTTATTTATTACGGCTTCCTGGTGTTAGTAAATCAGTGGAAGCAAATAAACTCGCTATAATGGGGGATTTAAATTTGTATTGCAATGGTAATTTATCAAAAGCACTGACGACTATTGCAATAAAATTTAGTATATATCAATTAATTAAAAAACCAACCAGAATTGGCTGGTCATGTTCATCGATTCATTATAAAATACCTAAATCTAAATGGTCACAATTTAATTGAAGGAAATCGGTAATATTTATTAGAGTAAGTAACTACTTTAGGAAAATCCAGAACAAATATTGGATATAAATGGAGGAAATACACCAAACGTACACTCAAAGTTCATTTTCGGCCTAAAAAGCTACCTTTAATAAATAACAAAATCTTGCAAATATTGATATATAAGGCACATTTTTAAAAAAACTTACAGATGATAAAAACATCAGGGAGTAAAACACACATTGTTTATCCAAAATAAAGGTATTGTTGAATTATGGAAGGCTAAGATTAATTATTTTAAAGAACACATTTTGTAATGTGCTTTTAACCCTAAAACCCTATAGAGCACAAAGTAATTGTGGGTGATATGGGTGATAATAGTGAAAAAAAAGACAGTGGCTTAATTACTCATTCTGAAAAGATTGCAATTTTTATTAATTAGTATTTTGTTACATTGGTCAAAGAGCTAGCATCCAATTATGATGTTGTATCAACTTTTTCTCCTTAATTTTCGACTGTATTTGTCTTTAGCATTTCTAAGATTACACAATATGAACATAAATTCATAATGAGATATCTGAGATTTTAAACTCTGAAAAGGTCCTACTCTTGTCATATTTATGGTGTAAATACATATTTCATACAAATTGCTTCATTCTTCTCTTCCATCATCTGATCAATCTCTGTATCAGGCTTTCTATTTTTCCTTCACCTTGGAAAACTGCTTAAATTACTTCCGTTGTTAAATCTGATAATCCAACCCATATTTTATATTACAGACCAATATCCATTCTTTCAGTAATGTCTAAATTGCTAGGTTAGGTAAGTAATTAAGTAAGTAAGGTACCAATTAGGTAAGTAATTACCTTGAAAACAAACTTCTCAGTGACTTTCAATATGGATTTTGTTCTACTCATTCAACTACTTCTACTCTTTCACAGAACAAATATGTACTTCTCTTAACAGAGGACATTTTACTTGAGCTGTCTTTATAGATTTCTGTAAAGCCTTTGATAAAGTGAATCATCACATTTTGTTAATTTTAATTTGTCTTCTGATGTAATACTGATGTATCAGTCAGTTAAAGTTAATCATGTAACAGCTTCTTCCATAACATGTGGCCTGGGAGTTCCCTAGGGTAGCATTTTGGGACCGTTACTTTTTCACTTGTACATTAATGATCTCCCTAAAGATTTGTACACTCAAATTATCTCATGTATGCTGATGACACAGTGATTTTCTTTTTGGTCTAAATGTAGATATCATCAATTCTAAACTGTCTACTGTCCTTCAATGTCTACACGAATGGTTGGAATGTAATCATTCAACTATAAATGTTAAGAAAGAGGAATGTTTTTCCACTCTTCTGGGAAATCTTTAAGCATGTCAGAGCCCATTAGTTATGTACATCAGCAGTTAACGGTTACAAAGTCATGGAAATATTTAGATGGTTATTTGGATCCACGCCTCATATCTAAATCATATTCAAAATTTTAACTAAACTCAAAATGTATTTAAAAACATAGGTCACATCTCATATATAATGTTATACATACTTTTAAGCAGTGATTCTTTCAAATATTTGTATTGTTTACCTATCTGGTCTTTCACTACAAAGGAAATTACTTGAACCAATTGCAAAATTATGCCTTTTTGGACTCATTACTGTGTTGCTCATACACATTTGAATACACAGAGCTTTCAGAATTATGTAAATATTCAAGATATGAGATTTTATTTTCAGATTCAATACAATAATTTCCCTTAATTATTAATAAAGGTTTAAACAAAAGCAATAATGTATTAACAAATGGGTTTCAAGTATACTTATTCCAGTTCCAGCTTACAAAAACACCTATGGCTACAGATCTACAGTCTGGAATGAGATTCCATATCATATTAGAATGATTACATCTAGTTTTCATTTTTAGCAAGTATATAAACAATTTCTCATGGAAGGTTTTATTAGTAACCATTAAATTAAATTTTGCCATGTAGTTGCCCCCTCAATCACACTTTACCTTACTTTACTTTTTTTTTTTTTGTATGTTTAAATTGTTTTTGTCAGAGATTTCTGACTGCTTAAACTGAGAAAGTACAGACCTGGCTTGTCGTCTGCATGTTTGCCTCCCTCACCTGGCCACAAGTGGCAATGTTTTAATTAAAGTAAAGGCATGATGTTTCCACCCCTATGCGTCATAGTTGGGACAGTGTTTTTTGGTTGTACTATGATAAAAATTACAGACCTCTCCATTCTTTGTGGTGGGAAGACTTGGAAATTCAGCAGAGTATCAAATACTTACTTTCCCCACTGCAGACATGGTCAAGATGAACAGAACAGAGGAAGAAATATTATTTCAGTGACTTTGAATGTGGCATCACTGTTTGTTAAAAAGGCTGGTCTGAGTATTTCAGAAACTGCTAAACTAATGGGAATTTCACACACAGCCATGGCCTGTATGGTTTACAGAGAATGGAAAATGTTCAGAGCAGCAGTTATCTGGTCAAAAATACCTTATAGATGGTAAAGGTTTCTGTTTCAACTGACAGAAAGGCAACAGTAACTAAATAGACACTTGTTACAACCAAAATATGCAGAAGTGATTCTCTAAATGTATAACACATCAAACATTGATGTAGATGGTTTAAGCAGTAACGGACCACACTGGGAGCCACTCCTGTCAGCAAAGAAGATCGGAAATATGTTTTCTGGACTGACGGGTAGATATTAAGATATTATCTTAAGATGCTTTTGTGTTGTGGAACAGGAGATTTGCACCATGGATGTGCAGTCAACAAATCAGCAACTCTCTGATGCTGTCAATGTCAATATGGACCAAAATCTCATAGCAATGTTTCCAGCACCTAGCTGAATCTATGCATAAGGGCAAAAGTACACTGCTCACAAGAATTAGGGGATATTTAATTTTGATTTAGATTTCAAACTTTTTATTTCACTTTCTTTTTTTAATTTCAACCTTTGTGCGCAGTGTATGTCCAAACTGGTAGCAACTAATGCATAATAAAGTGACCTGTGAGTGTATATAGCTATATCCATCTCTATCTGTCTATCTATATATCTATCTGAATTATTTGTTTGCTTTCTTTATCTTATTAACAGTGCATTTTCCATTGGTTATTTTTGGTTTGGTTTTGGCCATTGTTCATTACACTGGCTAAAACATGTAAGCACATCTGTAATAATATTAACCAAAAACTTTATTACTGGATGATATAATACGTAGTAAGTTAGATTAACTTACTGTTATTCAGTGTTTGGAAAACTTTTGTGCTTAATACATGTGGTTAAGACAACACACACACCTAAGAGGTTTTTGTCTTAGGGCATATGATGCTTTATGAATAACTTTTATCTTTAGTAGAGTCTACTCCTACTTTTAAGTGGGTCAGGGTTCAGTGTGCTATGCATTTGTGTACCTTTGTCCAGAAAAAAAACTTACATGTAAAGTCTAAAAAGTATTTTCTAAGACTGCTGATTTTAGTGTGCATAAATCCAGTTTGCACATGAGTTTGAATTTAATATGATTGCTACAAACCAGGAGAGCTAATTAAATATTTAGATGTTTGAAAGTCTGATTCAGACAGGAGTCCCATTGTATAAGAATATTCAAATGCCCTGGAACAATGCTTACCTGCCAGTCAGAAGTTCAAAAATTAAGATTCCAAGTGACCAGCAGTCAGCTCCAAAGTCATGGCCTTTATTCATAATGACCTCAGGAGCAACATACTCAGGGGTTCCACAGAATGTCCAGGTCTTCTTTCCCAATCCAATCCTCTTAGCAAAGCCAAAATCAGTCTGGAAAATTACAAGCATACATTGTAAATCTACCTCCCCTATACCGTCGCCTTCACAATTATTCCTCGAGGAGATATATAAAGTATATAGAGTACAAATGGCTATAAGAAATTTGCCTTTTGGTAAATTTGTTTTATCTTACACTGACAAAACAAAAAAAAAAGCAAAAACATCAAACATTTAAAAGACATACATTTATTCTGAGTATAAAAATACTTCATCAGAAAATAATTATACTTAACAATCCCACAGTGCCCCAATTACTGGCACCCATGCATTCAATACTTTGTACAACCTCATTTAAATAAAACAACAATTAGTCTTCTCCTATAACATATTATAAGGCTGTAGAATATGGTATGGTTGAAGAAATTTAAAACTATTACTCTGAACATTCAGATTGTCCAGGATCCTAGTTTCCTTCTTAAGGACTGTACAAGAAAGTTTCTGCTAATGCTATAGCAGAATATTTGTGATGGTTGTACACTGCTCACAAAAATAAAATATGTCCAAATTTTTGTGAACAGTGTATATAATCTCCACAGTAGTAGGTTCAATCTGCATGTTGAGAATGAAATGAAAAACAGCATGAATGATATGAAAATCACCATTTTTACATAGCCTTCTGCATCCAGGAGTAGATTCTCTGGCTTCAAATCTCGATAAACAACACCCATTCCATGTAGGTAATCAAAGGCCTCCAGTACGCAACCAATGCAGAATCGTGCAGTGGCCTCCTCAAAGAAACTCCTAGATCATAATAAGCAGCTCACACATTATCAGTAAAATAAGTCATCCAAACCATAATTGTCTGGTTAGGAATATTGGTTGTGAAATGTAAAATGAACGTACACTCACATGTCCCTCAATATGCTCCAAAGCTCTCCACCAAGACAGGCCTCAAGCAGCATGTACACATATTTATCATCCCGAAATGTTCGGAACAATCTGAAAGTTTGAGTCACCAAAAATTTAAGACACAACATAGCATAGTATAATGCAGTTGCACGCATTAAACAGGCCACCTTTGTCTTGAAAGGTCAGCAAGATGCTAGCAAATATCCAGCTAGAGTAAACAGTACAAGAATAAAAGAGATTCTTCAGATTGTTCCTTAGCAACTTCCCAAAGTCTCTGCCACTCTTATTTGCCACCTCTAACACTAAACTGTACATTGGGGCCATTTTATCCCTCTCTGCCCTAAAAAGTAACACCGTTTAATAAATTGGATGGTCAGTGATACTCTAACATTCTAGAAGTTGCTCTATCAGCTAATTGATGTCAACATTCAGAATAAAAATGCTGTTATGAAACATGCTAACCAAATTAATTAGTCAAATTTCAAGACAGAAGCCATAACAGTGGCTATTATTACAAAAAGAACCACTTTGTCTTTTGACAAAGAATATGAAACATACAAGTAGTTACAAGTGGTAGCAATTATGTACAGTTAATCCAACCTGACTATAAAGTTGCAGTTGGTCTGTTGAAGAATGTTCTTCTCTGAGTAGATATGGTCTTGCTGCCTGGTGTCTACAATATGCTTCTTCTTAATGCATTTCAGGGCGAAAGTTACATCTTCATCTTTAAGCTTTACCTGTGACACAGTGCAATTGAAACATGAGATATCCAACCAGTGCACATGCTTGAGTTTCCTGTCAGTTGCAGTCTAATATCAACATAATGTAGAAAGTTTATAGTCTTTGTTTTTTGAAAAACAAAACTCTGTCAAAAGAAATTTTGTATTATGCCTTTAACTTTGATACATAGAAACATTGGAATGAGAACAATTTGACAATTTTGTTGTCATTCCATCTCTCAATCATTAAACATATCCTTCTTACTTACTTACTTACATCTTAATTCTTACTTGTTTCTTATTTTCTTACTTCTTACTTAACTTTACTTAATAGACCTGTCTGGGAAACGTGGTTAAGTAATGTCCAACTCATCTTGGTAAAAAGAACCCTAGCCTGCAATCATGTGCACATAGCTTGTAATGCAATATAGCATGCAATGAAGACAAATAATACACTTCTAGTATTTTCAGACACTGGCATTGTCAGGTGAAAGTAAAGTGGAAGCTCACCAGCTCCACTCGGCCAAAGCCTCCCATGCCCAGCGTAGCAACAATTTGAAGCTCCTTCAGGAAAAAGCTACTGGACAAGGAGGCAGCTTTCTCCCATAAATTGCGCAGATCAGCTGCCTCTGGGCCACACAGTGGAGACTGAGATCTGCAAGTGTCACAAAACAGACAAGTAATAATAAACAAACAGATGTGTCAGACATTCCTTTCATGTTAGACCAGACTAATATATATACAAAATATAGTAAAAGACGGCTAGACAACGAAATTCAGCAATATCACTTCAATCAGAAAGTGTGTCAGTACGGCCAAAAATATCTCTAATAAGTTGCTTATAATCCACTTAGACACTGTTGGCATCGTAGCACAGTTTTTCATTATTTAAAGCATCAGCCTAAATTCTACACTGCAGACCAGAGAGCATGGGACTGCCTGGAAATGAGAATACTACATATCAATTAGCAATTATCTGAGTCTCTGGGAAATATGGTTATGAATATATGTGCATGTATCTCCAGTCTGTGCTACTTAAGTTGCATGTTTAATGATGGTTCATCCAAACCATCCGAGGTGTGTTGCAGAATGTGTAAATGTGGTGCTTACACAGCATTCCTCCTTTCATCACTGATAGAAAGTTGTTCCACATATTCTCGAAGATACACTTGCAGCTCCTCGTAAGTCCCCACCATCTGATTAAAGGTACTGGGGAAAGTCGTTGGGCAATGTCAGGGACATATCGGTTGTGTATACAGAAATGTATATAGAGACTAGGTGTGATTGTGTCGCTTACTCTCGGTCGACTACCAAACACTGAGTACCATTCTCTTTAGCAACAATGTTAGCTGATCGAACATCTTCACTAGACAAACAAAAGAAGACAAATACTGAAAACGTTCCACATGGATAAACCAATCCTGCAACTGCAAACTGTAAATCAGATCATGTGACTTGGCATGATTCTGCTCCTAGACAATGGTGACATAGTGTCAGAAGGAGAATTCCGACATGCCTAGAATTCTGCCACATACAGTACATCCACTCAAATAGCTCTTTTGGCACACAACAGTCAACCATGGGATGGAAACTAAGCAACTAAACAGACTAAGCAAAATTGAAGCATTAAAATTTAATTAGGAAATAAAGAATTTGTGTTCAGAAATGAAGGATGCATGCAATTAAACAAGTGCAAAAAAATAAATAAATCCTCTATCAAACCTTATGAGAGCTTTCTCTCCAAAGTAATCTCCCTCTCCCAGGGTCTTTATTTCCTGAGGCTCAAGGAAGCCCTCTGTGCTTTGGGTCACTGAAACCTGCACCAGTGATAAAGAGACTTTCCCACATCTAAAAGCATAATTCATGATTCACACATGCATACATGCAGCACACACACATGCTCAAGGCATGATATATATAAAAACCGATAAGTCAAACTCTTCCTAGAGATTCTTACCTCTCCTTTAGCTATAATAAAGAATGTGTTTCCTTCTTCACCCTCACGAATAATGTACTCCCCTTTGTCAAAATAGTCCTATCAAAAAGAAAAACCAAACTGAATCCATAGTGAAAACAACAAAACCAAATAGTGAACATGCAATAAATGTCAAAAATGTCTGATTTAGAAATGATTGAATGAACAAGCTATTGAACACTTACAATTTCTAGACAGTCAACAATTTTGGCAAGCTTCTCCTCAGGCAGGTCCTTCAGTAAAGAAACACTGAAGAAACATGGTTGCTTATATACTGATAAATGTTGTACACTATACACCGATAAATAAACAAATAAGCGACTGCCACATGTAAAGAGAGAGGTACATAGGTGATTGTGCGGTAGTGTGTGTGTAAAATTAGCAGCAGGAGTAATCAAAGGTGAGTATATACAATATTTGTGTCATGAAATTGCACCTGCGCAGGAAGCTGAAGTACTCTGCATGCCTGGCCTGAGTGGATCTCATCATTATGCTCTGAAACGTCTGCCGATCCAGGGCCCAAATGTGAGACTGAGTCACAGCTAATAAACAAATAATTTTACAGAGCAAACTGTCTGAACATAGTGTACAACAATGCTTATAGGGCAAAGGTTAGACAAAAATGTGCATATCTATTTTAAAAATAAAAACAATACATAAATCAGTTGGCATATAACTATATATAATGGCACAAAATACACGTTAAAAAAAGACTAAAGAACATTAAGGAGTGCTGAATATCAAGGGCGTTCCTCCACAGTCAAATGACCTACAACCCATAAAATAGATATAAAATCACTTGAATAGAAATCTATGCATTTAGTAATATCGCAAGATGCTCACTGGAATATTGTGAAGTCATGATGGGACAACATGGGTGGTCAGATTTTGTAACTAAGTCCATGCCAGCTCGAGTGCACCCAGTCAATGCAGCAAAAGGGAGGATATACCAAACACTACATTACAATATTAACAAAAGCCGGTTCAAACATTTTATGTTTTTATTTAAAACTTTTCATAAAATTTTAAAATACAAGCATTGGTTTCAGGCTTTTGCCCCTCATTCTATTGCTGTGGTCTAACATACTTTATTCACACATTCAGCTGAGAAAAAAAACTAGTTTTATATAGAACTATACAGATTATTCAGGCAAATAACATGCAAACATGCCGATCTGATATAATCTCTAAGCAATATTTACCTTTAACAGTGGCAGTCCTCTTGCAGTTGTAAAGGATTGCTAACTCTCCAAATGCTGTTCCAGGCTGCATCTGTCCCAGTAGTTTCCCATTTTGCATTACCTCCAACAAGCCCTCTGACCACCCATCCAGAACCACAGGGGAATGTACAGGATATATATAAATTAAGAATTTATTTTTATAAATAATTCACAATGAAAGAAATACAGTAAAATACCTGCAAGCACATAGAGGTAGTTTCCAGGTTCTCCTTCTTGGATGACAAGTTGGTTGGCAGTGTAAATTTTCTCGTACATGCGGTCCACCATCTCTCGTGTATGCTGAGGCTCTATCTTTTTCAGAAAGTCATTGTTCAGGATGGCCTCATTGATTAATCTTTTGGTGCTAGAAATTTTTTTACATATAGAAACATAAAAAAATCCAGAGATGAATTCAGACCACATTATTATTAATGCCATGATACAGGCAATTTAGAAGGGATGCCAAATAGTTGCAGTGAAAGACTGAAGTAATTAACAAAAACATACACCTTGTTACCTTTTTTACTAAATGCACATGTGATAACTTACTGATGGAGGACAATTTTGAAACACCCCTTGTCATTTTGAAGATGTTATCACTACTTTATTCTTTATTTATTATACTTTTTATTCAAAATAGAGTGTATCTATCATGTTCTATTGAGTATTAAATGGTGAATGCATTTTAATAGCTCTATTGTCTGTACAAACACAAACACTGTGCTTAAAACAATTACACACAGCCAACTAGACACAAAGCTTCCTAGTTTCATACATAGGTAGTTTTTTTGTCTATGCTGCAGTGGTTGTTTCTCTTTCAATGAGATTATTCTCATTACCACATCTGAAGAAACAAGGTCGCTCCATTAGCCTAAAATGGAACTTATGAATGAATTAGAAGTGAGATTTGTACAGCCTGCTTAATGAAAACAGTAATGATCCCATCCATGCATACAGATGGACCGTCCTTTGTGTTATTCAGCCTCTTCATTCCCCTTATAGTGTGTTATGGTAATCTCTGCTGTTTTGAGCTAAACTGGAAGCAGGACACTACAAAGCCTTGACCAAAAGCTTTTTACTATTTCCCTTCTTCAAGAGAGTCAGCACCTTGAATAATGACTTAATAAAGAAACATTAAAACAAGGTTCAGAGATGTAGCATCTGTATTTTCTATGCCCACTCACCCCGAATCTTTGTGGATGCATGCTCTCTCTGTAGACACCTGATGGGCACTGTGGCCATTGTAGAAGTTTCCAGATGTGGGCTCTGCAGAAACACCCTCTTTGGCTTTAAGTCGGCGGTGCACCTCCACAGCCACCCTGTGGAAGCGTGTTGAGCCCTGATCGATGAAGCTGAGCAGCCTGCGACTGTGTCTCAGTGCAGGAGAGGGCCCCAATCTGTTGTAACCTATGGCATCTTGAAGCTTGTCAATCTGGCACACTTTAGCCTCAAGCTCTTTCTGTAGAGTCTGTAGCTGGAGGTCCTGGGCTCTAAGCTCATGGTCCCGTTGGGCAAGCTCCTCCTCAAGCCATGCGATCCTCAGTCTCAGCTGCTCTGATGACTCCCAAACTGGTGCCTCTTTAATACCTGGGGTTAAGCATGTGTCTTCCAGCCGAGGGGCTTTGATTGAACCATTCCCCATGGCCTGAGAGTCACTTGGCACCATAGAGAGGCCTTCGGTTGACAGATTAGCTCATTGTGTGGCTACCGAGCTCTGTCCAGCCAGGTAGATACATTCTGTTTCAAATCACTAAGGCATACATAAACAGCTTTTGTTTAATAATACTGCTTGTATAATAAAATGAGCCACAGTTTGCCCACAGCTTTATTCTTAGACTGAATCTAGTGCTTTGCTACTGGTTTAGAAACATGACAGAATCTTCAGTTTAAACTTGGAATTATGGGGCACTTTCATTTCCAATTCAACTGTTTGATACCCCTTTCCCATTATTATTTCCCTATGCTCAATCCATAGAATGCATTTCTAAAGCATAAGGTAACATTTAAGGTTAGGTTTCCATCACTTAACTGGATTTTTTGTACCCTGGATAAAAAAATCTGGATAAACATTTAAATCTTTTGTTTTAACTTAAAAACTGTATAAATACATTTTAAGCAAATATTCAACTGCACAAAACGAACACTATTGTTATGGAGATTAATCTCAATAGACTTATGCAGGCCTACACATCTGTTCGTGTATTGTGCGCTTTTGCTTTAATAGAATTAGATTGTTGAAAACCACAGTCATTTGCTGTAGCTATAGATTTGGTTTCCAACGAAAAACTACACTGCTCACAAAAATGAGAGGATATTTCCAAATAAATACAAAAAGGATTTCACAAGAACTGCTGGACAATCCTGTCCATGCCCCATCACAGTCTTGGGTGACCATACACCCTACTGAACAATCAATGTTTGGTACTCTCATCCAGTTTGACATGCTTCTGTTCCCCATCATAAATACATCACTTGTTATTCAATCACCATAATTGAGTTTGCATCTCACCTCATCTCATTTGCGTCTCACAACTTTCTTTGACTTTTCGTTTGCTTTTCTGATGATTAATCTTGTTTACTGAAATAATATCAAATGCTTCTTTGAATCGCTTCATATCCATTTTAAAATATCCCTTAATTTTTGTGAGCGATGTAATAATGGTGAGCAGAAAAATATGTTACGAACAATTTGATGCAAAAGCAACAATCTATTCTAAACATTTATGTTAGCTATAAGAGTAAGCACTAAAAACCAACTCCAACTGAGTACTAACTTTGTATTTATGGATTATATTACTACTTATTAATATTTAAAATGACACTTACCTTGTATGGGCGGTGAGAGCTGTTTTTTTGCGCTAACATCGTCGAGATCTGTATCACTGTACTATGAAGCCGGAGGCAAGAAGCGCAGTGCTCTGTTGTCCTCGGTAACAGATTCTGTTCTCAATGCTACTCCGCGCCTGGCAACCTAACTGACGCTTGTCGCTTATTTATACTAATAGGAGAAGTGCTAAACCGCGTCATCTAGTGACCAAAATGCGAAATACATTTTGTCGTGTAATTACATTGGATGTTTAGCATTAGCCGCACTGCATTTGAATGCCGCTCTGATCTGTGATCCATCTTGCTTTTCCTTGTTGTAAATGTTGTCACAACACTTAAAGTTCTAATTTGCTATGATTGTAAAAAGCAAATGAATTTCAGAATACGCTTCACGTAAAAAAAAACATTTACATCTTACAAAATCATAGGTATTTCTTGCTGTGGATTCTCCTCTTTTGTTTACTAATGTAACTGTCAATGGTCTAACTAGAGATTTATGAATATAGGGCTGAGCTTTGACTAGGGGAGTCTTGAGGTAAAGCAGGCTGGAATAATATAAAAATACCCAAAACATCCACATTATGAAACTGCTATCAAATAGTAAATATAAATGTGCTATCAGTCTCTATATTCACAATGTAATGGCATTTGGGGCACTAATGGGGTAGAATGTTCAAAAATGTAATCGATATTAATATATATAGCTGTAATTTATCATGAAACCAGAGAGAGAGTCTAGTACAGCCAAATTCAAGATGTGCAATACATTCACATTTCTACTCCACTATTCCTGGTCAGGGGTATACACCGGCAGATGTGCTGGGAAATCACCCCAACCTCCATACTCAAAAACAGCCATTTGTGTCTGTACGAGAGACCCAGCCCAGCCAGAAGGTGCCATCAGTGGTTCATGGTATTGACATTATAGCAAGTTCTATATTCCAGTTGCTCTAAATTTGGACAAAAACATGGTCTGCCACTGTCAGAGGAAAACAATCAATTCTTCTTGCATTTTTGACTGTTTATTGAATCTTGTCATCTCTGATACATTATATGCATGTTTTGAAAAACATTTTAGGTTAGTTAAAAAATGTTACAAAATGACTATAATAAATATTAATGTTGCAGATAGTGAGATCCTGATCTTTGTGATTAACACATTTGATCTGGCTGTATTGGCAGTAATAAACATTACTATTATTAGACAGTAGCAAACATTTTTCAGATTAGACAGACTGCGTGAGTACACAATAACAATAAATGTGTTGCATAAATGCCCTTTTATCCATTTCTCAGTAAATTGAGCTACAACAGAAAATATGATGTCTGTAGAATAGCCTCTGTAGAATACTGCAGTTGTGAATGCTATATGCTTTTTTGGAAAATGGATTAAAACAGAAGAACAAGAACAAAGGCAGTGTATATGGTGAGCCAACAGTATAAGACAAACAGCTGCACTGGTTTTATGGCAAGTCAAAGTTTTACTTTTTAAAATATGGATCAATGAAATGACCATAAAATGGCATAAAATCACGTAACAATTATATAAAAGCAAACAATTACTACTGTATATACAAAATGAAAAAAAAAAAAAAAACAATGAAGGATTAGGTAACTGTGAACACAGTATGGTCTTATGATATTGTTTACCTATGAGAACCTATTAGCTTTTTTTCCAGTTGTAACTACCATTTTTGTTTGGGCATTTTTAAAAATCTTCAAAAATCTCCATCAATTAATTCAATATATATATACATATATTGGTTTTGGTATTAGGTTAGGCAAAATATATTCATATGTCACATGCCCACACATACTAGAGTGGTATACAGTGGTCCTTGAATGTTTGTTAACCCTGTAGAATTTTCTATATTTCTATGAAATATGACATAAAATCATTGTATTTCAACCCAAGGGAACAAAATGAAACAAATAGGACAAATATCTTATAGTTTTGAAATGTATTTTGTTGAGGAAAATCATACTTAATATTCATGATATGATATAATATCAATATTATACAACTTTAATTCCAAGGAAGTTTGGACGTTGTGTAAAACATACATAAAGACAGAATATGATCATTTGCAAATCCTTTTCAACCCATATTCAATTGAATACACTCAAAAAAACAAGATACTTAATGTTTAAATGGGTGAAGTTTTTGTTCCAAAAGAGACAGGGGCCACAAAAGACTACGAAAGCTGATTAATGCTCAAAAAACACCTGTTTGGAACATTCTACAGGTGAGTGTCATTATTGGGTATAAATGCAGCATCCCTGAAAGGTTCAGTCATTCACAAACAAGGATGGGGCGAGGTTCACCACTTTGTGCACAACTGCATGAACAAAAAGTCCAACAGTTTAAGAACAACGTTTCTCAACATGCAAGAAATAATTTTGAGATGTCGTCATCTACACTAATATAATCAAAAGATTCAGAGAATCTTTTCAAGTAAGCGGCAAGTCTGAAAACCAACATTGAATGTCTGTGACCTTCGATCCCTCAGGGGCCACTGCATTAACAACCAACATCATTCTGTAACGGATATTATTACATGGCTCAGGAACACTTTTTGAAAACCATTGTCAGTGAACACAATTCGTCGCTTAATCCACAAATGCAAGTTAAAACTGTACAATGCAAAACAAAAGCCATATATTAACAGTACCCAGAAACACCGCCAGTTTCTTTGGGTCTGAGCTTATCTGAGATGGACTGACACAAATTGGAAAAGTGTCCTGTGGTCTAACGAGTTGACATTTCAAATTGTTTTTGGAAATCATGCTTGGATCCCCCAGGACAAAGAGGAAAGAACTGTCCAGATTGTTATCAGGGCAAAGTTCAAAAGCCAGCATCTCTTATGGTATGGGGGTGAGTTAGTGCCCATTACATAGGTAACTTGCACATCTGTAAAGGCACCATAAATGCGGAAAGGTACATACAAGTTTTGAAGCAACATATGCTGCCACCCTGTTTGGTTTATTTAACATTCCATCAGTCTCAGTAGCCATTTCAACAACACACTCAAGGTTATATCTGCACACAAGGTTATATCAGTACTAGTTACAGACATAAGTCAATGCCAATTTAGAGTAATCAATCAATTAGCCTAACATGCATGTCTTTGAACTATGGAAGGAAACTGGAGTACCTGGAGAAAACCCACGCAGATCAAGCAAAAATAGGAAAGAATTCTACAATGCTTCAGCAATTAGTGTTATCAGTTCCCAAATGCTTGTTGAGTCTTGTTAAAAGGAAAGGTGATGAACACAGTGGTAAACATGCATCAACTTCTTTGGAATGTGTTGCAGGTATCAAATTCTAAATAAGTGAATATTTACAAAAAACAATCAATTCAATCAATTTGAACATTAAATATCTTGTCTTTGTAGTGTATCAATTGAATATATGTTGAAAAGGATTGGCAATCATCAAATTCTGTTTTTTTTCTGTATTCTACACAACATCCCAACTTTATTGGAATTGGGGTTGTATCTATTTTAGATGTGAGTAGGCACCCTGTTTTTGTGGGAGTATTTCATGGCACAACTAAAGGAGATAACTTAGGATC
The DNA here is from genome assembly GCA_034779995.1 of Parotocinclus haroldoi. Taxonomy (NCBI): domain Eukaryota; kingdom Metazoa; phylum Chordata; class Actinopteri; order Siluriformes; family Loricariidae; genus Parotocinclus; species Parotocinclus haroldoi. Next base: position 23,420 of record JAUZST010003315.1, on the reverse strand, counting down.
TCAGAAAAATAGACATCTCATGCTCATCAGGCTTTTGACTTTTGTCTCTGTATTATTGTGAGAAGTATTTAATATTGGGACAGTTTCTTCAATACACAGTGACTTATAATTACAGGTATAATATTTCTGTCTAATTTGTTTAACTGGGTTTTCTTTATTTATTTTTGGATTTATGTGAAAATCTGAGGATGATTTAAAGGTCATATTATAGTCATTATTATTTGGCAGAAATATAGTATAATTACAAAGGGTTTACAAACCTTTAAGCACCAACTAAGAATTAAATGATACACCATGCTGTACAAAAGAAGTTATATAACCTACAGAATATTAGAGGAAAAACGAAATAGTCATTACTTATTTAAATAAACAATTACCTCTAAAATAATTCGTACCCTATAGTATACATTACTTGAAAGGTACAATGTGCAAGGAAAATATAAGATCAAGAAATAATACAATACATTGTCTCATTAGGGAAATTAATGAATAAAGTCCATACAGTACAAACTTCGCAACCATGAGACATAGCATGTGCAAAATCAACAGTCAAATCAGTTTAATACATAAATAAAACAAAAAACATCACTCAATATCATGTCAAAGTGGATGTTGTTTCATAAACTGCATATGTGAAAAAATGGGAATAAATATAGTATATAATATTTCCAGGAACATCTTATGATTAAACCATAACATTGAACAGTTGCACACAACATTAAAATTGTGCATAATCTGTTACAGGATGATGAATCACTTGATTAGGAATATATCTGAAGCACAGTTCGGTCACAATCATCTACAAATCTATTTCAGAGTAATAATTTTAAAGCACTAATTTGATTGTTAATTGGTTAGTAAAAAGTTAATCATTCAGAACATATAAAGTTTGAACTACTAAAATTCTAAAGCTACTGACTTGTGTTAAAGTATGTACTCTAAAATGCATTTATGAACCAATTTGTTTTGCTGTAATCTCTTATTTTGATCTAATGTATTATTGTCAACCTATGTGCTTTTGGGCTACAGATGTGATACAATTAAAGTATGACAATGTTTACATGGTGATCGAAATGATCCCATTTTTATGATAAATGTCTTCATCAGGCAGAAAATACAGTATGCCATCAGGAATGATTCTCTGAAATAGGTTAGGTTATCCACATAAACAGAGCCTTTATAAAATATCTATCCAACTTTGAGTTTTAGTACACAGCCCCATATTTTGGATCACAAAAAAAAAAACCAAAAAGACCTGACTTGTGTGACCAGTTGGCTGAAAAACTTTTTCAGTTACAGAAAAACTATATTTGGATAGTATTCAGAAATCAATCAACACATTAGCTGCCCAGCCAAATTACATTTAAAGCTGATTGTCCTTGTAACATGGGTGCTTTAAAACAAATTGTATGTATAATATTTATAATATGTATAATATTTATAAGTATGTATAATATTTTAAAGTTATTAGAACTCCACATTATGGTGTAAAGATGGCATAATTTTAAGCCAAACTGTCAGTATTTTCTTTTTTTATATTTATTAGTTTACTATGAAACAGCAGTCTATACATACATTTAAAATTGCATATGTATGGTAAATGGAGCTGTCAATCTGTTATGAAGGCAGTGGTTCTGTAACTTGCTATAACTTTCAGAATGACAAAAGGCAGTGAAATATCAAAAACAGGAATCATCAAAGGATTATTTTGCTTGTTATTCTGGAAAGCCATGAACAGCAAGTTGATGTGTTTAGTGAGCTGCACTGAGTTTTCAAATCACAGTTACTGTCAAATAATAACTGAAAATGAACAATACAATGAAAGAATACAGTGCTACAAAAGTTCCACGTCTTTTCACATAGTGAACAAGATAAAAAGAAAGTGTATAAAAACTAGAGAAATGATACACTATTTTTGTTCCAGCCATTTCTTCTGTAAAAGGAGCAGAGAACAATGGCAATGGAGATTCCTCACGTTGCACTTTCAAAGGGAAGGCCATTCACCTACGCCATCGTGTGGCGTTTTCTTCTAACATCAAGCTTGCTTTAGCCCTCAGGAAGACCCGTGAAAACAGCCATCGACGCATTGAATCCAAAGATCTCCTTTTCAAGTTTCTTCATTGAACTTTGAATAAAACCTCACCATGCTTTGGTGTGTCTCCCTGTACTGTTACTTCTTAGCCAACTGGAAAGGATTCTGACCCTTTTAATAAAACAAAAAAAAGTAATTCCGGTAGTGCTTATTAAAAAATGTGTAAGGAGGTTATTGTATTCAAATTAATATACCAAACCCTACAGAAGATGGACAAAATAAAGGAAGCATCACGTGAAAAAAGATTACCTGTGAATTAAAAAAAAAACACTGCACATGGTTGGTTGCCAATTAACCGTAAGCGTCAGTTTTAAAGAGGACCAACAATTATCACTAAAAATAAACAACTGAGTTTCAAGAAAGCTTAATTGGGGAACAGGAAAAACAAAGAGCTCCTGCATTATTAGGGGCCACTGTCAAACTACATGCCACCATATGTCCAGGACCTTGCACGCCGTTCACAAACACCAGAAACAGCATTCACTAGTTCTGGAGTGCAGACTGTGAAGTAGAGAACTACCTGTCATCACAAACCACCCAGGATTTGTAACATTTTCATTATTTTGTCCATCTCTGCAGCTGTAAACAAAACAGACTAACTGGTTGAAGTTAAATTGGAAGTTACTTAGCAAAAACACGTTAGTGTGATACAAACACAAAAGAAATGCGAGTTAAAAAACATACTGTATTGGACAAGTCGCAGTTTTGTTTTATTTTATTATTATTAAGCATTACCTAGTCAATGCAATAAAATGTTTGAACTGTGAGCAAAATGGTAGTAAAAAGAATTAGTCCTTGCTTAAAACAATATGGTTTAAACTACTGTTTATTTGCAATTCTTGTTGATATGTTTTACATTGTCATTGATCGTTGTAGCCATTATTGGTAAGTATGATAAAGCAACATGAGGTATCACAGATCAATAATGAATTAGTTAGATGTTGTATTAACAAGCAAACTTTAATTTGGACAGAGCTTTCCATGGCAAGCAGCAACTACCAAACACGATGCACTCATTTGTTTAAAAACATAACTCTTTCAACACACACATTCAACAAAAATAATAGCTTGGGACCCTCCTTAAATTACTGCATTATGTGAATAAAATATATAAATTGTATATACTGCATAGCTCCTACTTTCTTCACTTCTGAGGTACAATAACGGCATACAAATTTAAGGGGAAATGCAGCAGCTTGCCTCTCAGTGAGCAGCATTATAATGTACATATGATATAAATAAAACGATTTCATAACTCTTTGCGGTGTAACATGGCTTTGGCACTATTCTAACATGGCAATGCTATTCAAATGTCAATTTCTTGCCATGTTATGCATCTACATATGGCTTATTATTGCAAAATACTCATGTTTTGCATAGAAATGAATCCACTTGAACCTGCCCAATCATTTATCCACTCATTTCATAACTTAGGATTGTTACAGAAAGTTCTCTTACGGAAGAAATATTTACTGGCCACAGTTGTACAAATACTATAATTAATGCATTGGACATGGACATGTAACAGCAATTGCTAGAAATGTCTTTTAGTTTTAAATGTTTTAAATGTTCTATTTTAAATGCTTTAAATAATCCCTTTTAGCTTGAAGTAAACATTAAACGTTACAGAGTTGGTCAGTGCTATGTAACTTCTGGTGTCAGTTTGAATCTTAGAAATTAGGGTTCCCTCATGAAAGCCCATTCATAATTCCAACTGCTCTAATCAGTGCAGTAGGGTCTGTTACAGCTCATCGAAACACCATTCGAAAATAAGTTAATAGGCACTTATCAGTTAACATAATGCACAAATATCATGCATTTGCTTCCACATTATACTTCCTGCATTCTGACATAATACATAGGCACAGTATAAAATCCAGTATATAAAAATATTACCAGTAATAAAAAATAAACAATAATAAAAATAAATCTGTACAAACGTCCTGTCAGTATTTTTATGATTTTCGATATTTTTTCCAAACATGTAAAAAATAGCAAAACAGTACAAAAATAAATATTCTATTTACAATCACACAAGGCATTCCGGAATTAATGTCACTGCAAAACAAAGAAGCACAAAAAACTGTTATTTCATGCAAGGGGCACATCACAGCATAAATATGGTCATGTTTTCATTTCTTAGACAGAATTAATTAAAAATTAACATTTTAAAGAACATTTTAAAATGTATTTCATTAATAGTTAATCACTATAAGCATACTTAACAACAAAAAGGCTAAAATAGACAGATTGCACCCCTGGTCTGCTTGCTGTACCACAGTTCTAGCCCATTGGAATGTGGGGGAGCTCTGATATATGGAAGATTCTGACATGAGAACAAACAAACATTCAAACATTGACAGACCTAGGCATGAACTGGGGATGGTCAGCATTGTTAACGGAGTTTGTTTAGTATATAAAATTCTGGTTCTATACTGACAGTAATCCATGTTTCATATTTTTCTTTATACATAGTGGGTGTTTTATGGGCCTGTGGTAGTTTTAAGGTACCGGACTATTGACTAGAAGGTCCAGAGTTCAAATCACACATATGTCAAGGTTGTATCACTTATACGTCAAAAAAGTATTCTGTTTTAAGTCTGCTACGTGTACATATAATAGATTGCCTCAGGTTCTCCTGGGCAGGTGCTCCTAGTTGTAGTTCTAGGTCATGTTTCGTTTGCCTTCAGCCAGCAGCTTTTTTCCAGACCACAAAATCTGGGTCTGTGGTAGTGCAAACAGGCCAGGATGCCCCCATATCTTTAGCTATGGAAGGTCTTTTTTACAACCTTGTAAAATATCTTGTATTTTAAGTGTGTTAGCTTATAACAGCACTGAATCAATTTGCAGGCAAGCTAAATACTCTAAGCAAATTAATCCTTTACTCTAAATCCACTGCAAGACATATACACAGACACACAACAAAAAAATCCTTACTTTATTCCAACACCCTGGTACTGGTAGACCATCATCACCCTGAGAAACAGAGACCCAGTTGTTAATCAGACAGAAGTAAAAGAACACCAAATTTAAATAACATGCAGACAACAACTGCAAGCACTTATGCAATGACATTTGAACTGTAACATTAAAGCACTGATATTTATTATGACAATTCATGTACATTCTGATTGAGAAATCATTTCCCTTATTTAGATGAAATTTACTTCAACTGACAACTATAAAATAGGTTAAGGTTTTATTTCTCCAACAATGCATGCTTTTGTAAAGCCCCTTCTGTATGAATTTCTGAATGCAATGCTTCATAGGTTCCAGGCTGAACAGCTTTTTCGTGACCCACGTGGACCTGGTGTGAGATTAGTGTTTAGTATATTGATACTCGAAATAGATTCAATTAAACACACAAACACTGTTGAAGCAGTGTCGCCGTTAGTTCAAAACTAGCATCTATGCAGTTTGCAGTGTATGAATTGTACAAACATGTAAGTAGTGAGAAGAGTGTTATTAAATAATTAATCCATAAACCTTTTTGAATAGTAACTCTTTTTGAATAGTCCTAGATGTTGCTAAATTCACCATATTTAAAATCAATTAGGAGCAAGACCTAAGGATGAAATCTTTACAGTTCAATAGTGATATTAGATGAAAAAGATGACAAGAACAACAAGGACATGCAAAATAACATAAAGAAAAAAATAACGCACCAAGTGTTGTTGGGATCTGATTAAACTTGTGAATCTAATGATGATATATGCAAGGGAGTGTAATATTAAAGAAAAAGTAAAAGTTTACTGGAGAACACTTTATCCCATACTAGGGGTGATTGACTGTTCTGATCATAGCAGAAGCACTTAGGGTAGTGTGTCTCTCCACAGCAAAGGCACGATTTAGGCATGCCGTCATGGAATAACTGCCCCCAACTCCTACCAACAGCTAGAGAATGGCCTTGTAGCAAGACCCAGTGTCTAATCAAACCACACCTGTAATCATGTACATGTTTGTCTGACACATAAGTGTATGTAGAGTTTTGATGATACTCTGATATTTCTATCTGGGTGTGTTATTGTTTTATCAGTGAGTATATATTAGCGTAGTCTACCCAAACCAATAATTTCATTGGAACAGCAATTCTTAATGCCAGAACAGGTAACCATAGGAATTTTAAAAGTGAAAAACGCAATCTTACACACACTCCCTCAAGAATGGTATTAATACTCCTTACACACAGGCAGAACATGCAACATGCAAAAAATGAAAATAAAAAAAAGGACAGAACAGAGAGAGACAGAACTCCATACCACTGGGCACGGGGCATCCAGCCCATCCAGGCCTGGTAAGCCCGGTTCACCTTTCTCCCCTTTAAAGCCTCGGAAACCCTGTTCATGAAATCAATCACATCAACATCCTTGTTCACAACAGTGCCCATGTAGGACACTGCTAAACCTCGTAGTCAAGCCAGTCTGAGGTGTGCAAACTGATCTTGATACTCTTAGGTAAAGGCCCCTAACTAATAGGTGCTGCTAAGAGAAGTCACAGGGTATTTCTTTCTTGTCGGTGTCCTGAAAATGAAAGTCCCATAGAAGTTTCTGGAGCCCGCACAATGTCTTCATTATAGAATTATTCAAGTTTCAATAGTGCATTGAAACATTTACTGTGCCCAAAGGCACTCACAAAATTTCCTTTAAAAACTGTTGCTTTTTTGCCAATAAGTAAACTACCTGAAGACCTGAAGACCACAACCCCTATGGGAATTTGTTAGAGTAGTATCACACCAAGCCTTAAGGTAGCTACTCGGATAATGTTCAGTCCAAGTGCCACTGCTACCTTTAGCCTTGATGTGGCACAATGAACAAAGCACATACCAAAGGACAAGGGGCATCTAATCCTGGTGCTCCTTGGTCTCCCTTATCCCCTTTGGCCCCCCTGTTGCCTCTCTTGCCCCTCTCCCCCTGCAAACAACAGTGTATTTAAAAGACACAGGATTTATTCCTCCCTTTCCAATAGAGCATGAGTTATAATAACTTTGCAGAATATTGTTTTATTCAACATATGAGTAATTAAACTAATTTACTGACTTATCATAATAATTCATACTGATAAAGGCATATAGATGTGAGTGAAAGGGTTAAATAGGGATGTCAGCCAAAGCAATTGGTGTGCAAACACTTGGCCCTTTATTAAGAACTCCTTATCAAACACTTCTTTATTCTGAATTATACCAGTAAAGTCTTTTAAAAATGCCAGATCATCTGTCTATGAACTCAAGAGAATATGGGTCATGCAGCAAGACAACCTTAAGCAGACAAGTTGTTCCACCAAAAATTGTTAAATTATTAAAATGAATTAAATGAAAATGTTAAATAATACAGTTAATGTTTTGTACTGCCCAAGTCCTGACCTAATAGAAATGTCGTGGAATGACCTAAAGCAAGCTGTTCATGTGAGGATGGTCACCAACATCCCAGAGTTGAAGCTGTTCAGCATGGCGGGATGGGCTAAAATTCCTCCAAGCTGGCAAAACTGATCAACAGTTACTGGAATAGTTTTAGCTACAATTATTGCTGCACAAGGAGGTGACACCAGACATTGAAACAAAGCTTCACAATGTGTTGCTTCTCACATATATTAGATATTTTTTCTAAGAAACAAATGACCAATACAGTATGTTTGTCTCATTTGTTTAATTGTTTTTATCTACATGCAGGACTTGTGTGTGAATATCTGATTATGTTTAGGTCAAACTTATGTAGAAATACTGTACTAAATATTTTCTCAACTGATCACAAACTTCCATGCACCACTGTAGCTTAGTCCTGATTTTAAAAGACCTGTTCAAAGTCAAAGGTAAGTTATAATGTTCCATGTTTACTTGTTACATGTCATGTAATTTATCTAACTGTATCATGTTTAATGAGTAATGCACTTCAGTATTTAATATATACTTTGCTGTATTAATATTAATTAAGTCATATAGTAGTCTGGAGCTTATTCTAGAATTTAGAGAATACAGACGTGCATGTACCCTGAACAGGGCACCAGTCCACTGTACTGCTGGGGGATGATCCAAGCTTCCCACGTAAACAGAATATGCCTATATGAATATGAATATATTATCCATACTGCATGATAAACTGACAACTGCATATTAACCTATTGTTTGGACGACTACTAGTAAGACCATTATAATTCAGGTAAAACCTAGAAAGTTCTCATTTTAATATACAGTGGTTATATCTAGAATGCATTTTATATTATGTGTCTGCACACCAAGGCCAAAGGCTTTAGAGTTTCTGAGAATTTAGGATGTCATGGCTTAGAAATGGTTTAGGACTAGAATGCACAGTTCTCTTGCTGAAAATAAATTTAAATTCCATAAAATTATTAGACAGAAAATTCAAAAATAGAAAATTGCTATTTATGAAAAATACTTTACAGTGGTGAGCATAATAGCGCAAATGTATTAGGCTGAGATAATGCTAGCCTAATAGTAGGACTAATATTGCCCAAACAGAGGTCAAAAATAGATCCTAAATGCTAGTAAAATTTAGCCTAAAACAGAGGTTAATCTGACTTTGACTTGATTTATAAGGTAATACATAATAATAATAGGGGTTTTTTATTACTTTATTTTCATGTTGCGTATAAACATTTAAACCTTCAAATTAAAATTATAACTATATCAGTGTTCAGATACTTAAGGCTAAGGCTAAAACTTTGTTGTTCTGAAGCAGTTTACTGTGTCTTTATGGCCCTGTAATGTCTCTCAAATTATTGACTCTTTAATACACTTTCCATGATGAGGTAAAAGTATATTATTGGGAACTGTGCACACTAGCGGAGGCAGAGGACATTAAAATCTAGTTGTGAGCGAGGTAAGTGGAGAAGAAGAGAAGTAAGGAGGAGTAGCAACCAGGCTAGAACATTAGAGGAGCAGGAGGAGACCAGGGAGGGAGTGAGGGACAGAGAGGACAACCTGGCCCCCGACTCAGCAAAAAGAGCCATGGGTCACAGGCCAGGATGCAGGGGAGGAAAAGGGGAGAGGAAGACCTGTTGAAAAAGAGAGGAAGACAAAGGAGGAAAGCAATAAAAAATAGTACGGTACTCTGTAGGTCCTCCTCAGCACCATAAACTGACCATCAACAGCAGATAAAATGGTTTGATACCTTTTCTAAAGCTAATAAAGCCCATAAATTCATTTATATTTTGAAATATAATTTAATCTATTTGCTTTATTCAGTTTTTATTCACAGTTAAGGGGTTTCTTTTCAGAGTTTACAGAATTCAGCTTATTCAGCTTTGTAAAGCTATTTTTTAACACATTTTGTAACAGAGATAAGATATAGTGGTCCAAGATTAAACATTTAAGAATCTGACAATTATAAATGGGAATTTATTTTTATTTTTGTTTTTATTTTCAATTAATCAAGTTCCACAGTGTGCACCCATCTTTTAAGTTTCATTAATATCAGTGTTGTTTTGGGAATATTTTAAAACAAACCTATGCATCCACATATTTAAACATGTCCAGTAGAGGGTGCTGAGAGGACCGTTGACATTTCCATATAAAGTGGGAGGTATTCAAGCAATAACTAAAAAAATACATGTTAATAGGAAGGAATCACACTTATTATAGTAGGATGATGTCAGGTAAATAACTTGACATTTTGAAACATACCACAGAGTAAATGTAAAATTTTGCAGGTCCTTTTAATATACACTGATCAGCCATACTATTAAAACCAGCTACCATTAAAGCCAGAAGACAATGCCAGGACCTTTAGCTAAGTTCCTGTATTCGTTAACTAATATAGTATTATACCATTGCACCAGCTAAGATCTTCAGTTATGTAATTGTGCTCCTAAGTCAAATGGCTGAATGTATTGATATATTAAAAGAGAGTTTGCCATGCCAAAAGTAAGTAATTTACTGCTTATTTCTATGACAATAGAAGAGAGGATCTGAGTGTCATTTAAACATTCGGTCACATTTTCTTTTGCATTTTCCACAGCTCACTTTAATAAAAGCTGTAACTAAGATATGCATGTGCGTACATAAAAAGGACATGCAAAATCAATCATCACATCCATACATCACATTAATAAAGATAGTATAACGCTAACTAAGTCTTATCTAGACTAAGTAAATGTAACACTTTAATAGCTCTAATATATTTAATATGATCTATATTTACCATATTTAGCCCAGCATGCCCATGTTGTTTTTATTAGCAGTTTTAACAATGTTAAAAAGTAATTATTTGGATTCCAGGAGCTATAAACAGTGCTTTCAGTAAGGCTACACTAGATTTAATTTTTTTTACTAAAGCAGAAACATGCTGGATTTTGAGCTTCAGCACTCTTAAATAAGATCATATTCAAAGTTATATATCAATTAAACACTTTGAAAACTTACCCGATTTCCTTTCAATCCTGGTGGTCCTACTAAGCCCTATTTAAGTAAGAGATAATATGTTAACAAACAGAGATATTGCTGTAGCGCACATACTACAGTACACCTGCTAGAAATACAGACACACCATTTTTTACTTTCGCGTTTTTGCCATTCTCTAAGTATAGCAGGCTTTGTGGATTTGTCTTATAAATTCATACAGAAAAGTCATGGCATGCCCTGGTAGTGTACTTACAGGTATGCCTTGTGGCCCTATTGGTCCTGGTACTCCCATATCTCCTTTTTCTCCCTGTACGTGTAAAAAAGATACAAAACACAGTGCTGAGTACAAGATGGTAATTTATGTAATTACTTATTTTATAAAAAGGTAAATGCTGGAGGGAATATTTTATATTAACATTCAGTCATTTAGCAGACAGTCCTAACTGAAAAAAACACACAACTAATACAATCGTAAAGCCTAAACAATTGTGGGTTAAGGATCCCATAGTGCCAACACAGCAGAGATGGGATTTGAACCCTATTTGGTATTTACGGTAATCTACAGGCAATGTAAAAAAAACACATCTTACCCTTTCTCCTTTTGGTCCTGCTGGTCCAGCTATACCAGGCGGTCCTAAGAGACCCTTTGAAGGTAAGGACAAAAATGTACATGATTCAGTATTTAATAGAATAGAAATCTCAGTGTGCCAGTATTATGGTGGAAGGGATAATTCCAGGAGATCAACAAACTTTTCTGACTTTACTATATATTTTGAGTCTTTTTCATTAGTACTTTTGGTATTGAAAATGTTATTCTGTTTCATGAAGAAAGAATGTTTATTAATTCCTAGAACTTTACATTCTAATTCTATAAAGATTATTGATCTACTGGAAATATTGATAATTCCACTTTTATACTTATTTAGACTCCCAGCCTTAGACAGGGTAACAGAGAGGCAGTTAGACGTTTTGGTTTCCTAAAGTTTTTTTCTGCAACGTACAGGATATGCCATACTATAATCATACTGCATGCAACAACATTCAACCATGCTTTCCTGATACAGCATCACAAAATCAAAGCTCATGATTTTAAAAGAATACAGTTCTTCGAAATATGGTTATCAGAGGTCAGGCATGTTTGAAGTTTATATGTAGCAGGCTGGAAGGGCATGGATGTACAGTTTGAGACTATTCAATCTACAAATATGTCCATATATTATGTCTCCATGCATCCAATCAGAGCTGACAAAGAATAAACTGGGCATCCTGTTCTGGAAGCAGCAAGAGGTTATAGGCTTAAGGAGAACATCTTCTCAGCAATTCTCATGCCAGTCCAGCCTCATCAGGAGACTAAACAAAGGCCTTAACCAACGGACATTATGCGAAATAGATAAACAAGCAATGAGGCACAGGCAAACAGAGACAAACAGATAGGCAGAAAGTTTACTTTGAGAGACAGATTAAACAGAGAGACAAGCAGCAGAGGCAGTAAGAGAGGGGAAGACGAATGAAAGATGAAAGGAGAGGCGAGGTGTGGGGAAAGGGTCTTCGGCCACTCACCACTGGACCAGGCTTGCCGTCTAAACCATGAGCCCCCTGGACAGTGTGTAAAAAGTTAGAGAGCGGAGAGGAGAGATGAAGATGGTGAGGGTGGGGGAGGAGTGTGGGGTGACAGAAGGTGTGAGTGAAGCAGTGTGGCATAAAATAGTTTTGATGTAGGGGTGGCAGTGTTGCTAATGATGTACGAGGTATACAATAACTCCTTTTTATTTCCAGGTTTGTATCTGTGCTATATATCACTATAACTTGACAAAGTGCTGTACTGAAGTAGTTTAGGTTAGGATGTTCACCAGTCCACAATAAAAGTGTACCAGCATTACCACAACTATAGTAATGTCAAGTTATCCATGCATAGGTTTAGACTGGTCATCAAGTCTGTGTAGGAAATCCATATTACTAGTTCCTCCATTAAAATACACTCAGTTTATGAATATTCTACTGACAATGGTATATTAAGTCATTTAGCAGATGCTCTTATTGACTTACTGACACAGTCTTACAAACCAATCAATTGGCTTCAACTGGCTTCAATCAATTGAGCCCTGGAGCATCAGTTTAATATTGTAGTTTAGTATCTTAACTGCTAATCATCATCACAGTCTTTTAGATCCTCATAGTCATAAACTCTACACAAAAGTATACTAAAGTATTGAGAAAATATATGTTTTTATGACTGACAATGATATAATAGAATTATATATCATCTAAGCTATTGTGCACTACACAGTACAAATACAGTAGTAACAAAAATTCAACCAATATTCTAATGTGAATATTCGCCTTCTTCTATATGAAATATGATATCTTCAATATGCTTCAAAGGGTCTTTTGAACTGCTTGAACATGTTTATTGTTGTGCACAATTCTGGCTAGATAAAAATTAAAAAGGAGTTAATGTGCCACATACTGTATGACTACAATAAGTTTATGAATGACTAACACCATGAAGATACACCAAAAGTTAGTAAAAGGACCCTTAAGATTCACAATGGATAAACTGTATTATATTACATGCAACTTTACATATCAAGTAAAAATTGCACACATTGTTATGGAAAAATATACAATACTGGGTAAGCGTTGTAAACAAAATTACAGTACACACAACTCTTACATGCCTTTAATATATTAAGTAAAATAAAATTGTACATATAAAATAAAAAATATATAAAATAATATTCATCGTGGTCGAATATATATTTGTCAAAATTAAAAAAGAATTTAACACAACCTTTGCAGGAATCAAACTTGAATTAAAAATGTCTGCTCGATTTAATGCATATGTTTTAAAACATAATTGGGAAAAAGGTTCTAAGATTAAGATTTCTAAGGTCTGAGATTTGAGCACATGGTCCATTGTGTTAACTTAGAATGTGAAGGTATCTAGTATGTGCTTTTTTCCTGCAGAGATTGCGCTAACGTCTTCGCCATTTATAAAATCAGACCAAATATTTACATAATACTGTTTGTATGCATTTACCTTATATCTTGTCTTAGTCACACAACAGATATTCAATGAATGCAACTTTACACGTTGTAAATAATAAGCCAAAAGGCTAGGAAGCCCAGTTTAAACACAACAAAAATAATTGTTTTTAAGTATTATATTTTGAAGCTGCTTTTAAAGACAATGTTAAAATGATGATTTCCTCTGCTAAAATATTTGGATACAATTTACATTGATATTTTAATATGCTTGATTCAATATCACGTGCATTAAATGACTTATTTCATTGTGACAGTTGTCCCTGTGGTTATTCTACTATAGACTACAAGTACAGTAGTACAGGAAGGTACTTACGGGGAGTCCAAGATGGCCCCTGTCTCCTTTATCTCCTTTCTGCCCAGGTGAGCCTTTCTCTCCCCTCACACCAATGCCTGGATCCCCCTGACAGAGAGCAAAAGGGAATAAGCAAGTGAATGACTTTGGCCTTACATATCAAAAAACAAATAGTGTAAAGAAGACACTTCAGTAAGTTTTGATCATACCTTCGGCCCCAACAATCCTGGAGGTCCCTAAAGAGTAAATGAAAATGCACGCATGAATCTTGAACTGACACAGACATTTAACAACACTGGACCTGGACACTGTGCAGTGATAGTCTTTTTGACTAACTTTTATATTAATTTTATTCACCTTTTAGTCATTTAATTATTGTTAGTATTAGATTTTTACATTTGATTTGTTTTGCTCAACACAAACTATAAACATTTTAGTCAATTCAATAAAAAAAGCAACATTTTGGTCATGTATTTTTAAAGGTTTGACTATTTTAGAGATATTATTTATTACTAGCATTCATAAGCAATTGTTTAAAGCATCTGTTTTATGTCACACTTAATAAAATATTTGCATCCAACATTATGAAAGCAATATGGCCAGTTTTGGGCAGCACAGTGTCTGCATGTCCTCCCCGTGTCTGCACAAGTTTACTTCAGGTACTCCGGTTTCCTCTAAAAGGTGGCCCTTATTGTGTGTGTGTGTGTGTGTGTGTGTGTGTGTGTGTGGTGGGTGGTATTGGCTGGTCTGTGACCCCGTGTGGATTAAGCAAAAAATAATGAATGAATGATTGAATATGGCCAATTTCTATCTTCAATACAAGTTGGCAATTGGTATAGTTAAATAGTGAAGCCTGCATAGTGTAGATGGAAATGGAAGTTTCTAATGTAGCCCTAACTGAAACAAAACAAGGTCAGCAATGACTTTGTCATATTGATGATGAAATGACATTTTCAGGTCCTTTCAGGTAAAATCATACTCAAGTAAAGCATGCATTGTTCTCACCATTGGTCCAACTGGTCCTGCAGGCCCAGGAGGGCCGGGAGGTCCATATACCTGAGATAAATTGGGAAATATAATGATTATTATACATTCTACATAAGAAAATAAAACATAAACTAAACTTCATAAACATAAACAACAAACATCTAAGTAATGTACTATAGAATTGCTATGCATCCTAATAAAATCACCAATCCAGCCTGGTAAATACTGTATGTAAAATAGTTCTTTGCATTTTTGGACTACACTTTCAAGTAAGGGTTGCTATTTCAGTTAAGGGTTATTGGTGCAAACGTTATATATATATTCCCTGCTGTTCTGTAGCCTTCCACAAGGTCTTGTTGAAAGTTATGTAATTTTGCAATTAAATTAAGTGACTTCCTTCAACAGGTGTTCTGCCAATGCCAACATTGTTCATAAACTTTGCTACTACATTTATCTTCTAAGCAATGTTATACTTTCTCAGGCAATGCTGAATTTCTGAATTTTCTCTTCAGAGGGAAATGTTGTTACCAAACAAAAAAGTGCCATCTGTCTACATAATACATAGCTTTTAACATTGAATTTGAAATATAATAAAATTTACCAGCTCTGCTTTCCCCCCCTTCTCTCCAGGTTCACCTTTCTGACCCTGAATAAAGAAAAGGGAATATTTCACTAGACATTTACATTTTATTATTATAAAATCAAAACATCAGTTGCACTGCATATCATTGTACCTGGAAATCCAATAGAGCCAGGAGGTCCTGTGACCCCCCAAATTCAACATTAGACTGGGGATTAGTTGGAAGCAGTGCTGACCAAACACTACAACTCTGGTAATATTGTTCTTAAACCCTGTATTAATGCTGATTTTAATGCTGGTTTAACCATGCGATAAAGCAGTCATGATAAAAATATGGTCACAAGTTGCCATGACAAGTCCAGTAGTATAACGTTAATTTTTTGGCAAATATCATTATACCTGTCATGATAATTCTGAGACATCTGCTTGCTGATATTTTTTCTGATGTACTCTAGATAGTATATGTTGTATGGTGGCTGTTATGAGGTGGCATATGGGCAGTTTTCCACATACATGGAGTTGTTCCCCCTACACAGTGGACTCCAATGCCAATTTTATTATTTAAAATCTAGTCTCATTAAAATGAATTCCTATGGTATGCAAAAAAAAGCAGTTATAATATACAAGGACTTCACAATAGGAAGTCCAGAAATATAATCTAAGCAAAAGGTGAAGTATTACATCATTAAACCAGAGGTTAAATACTTTTCTATCCATGATATTTTTTGTTTTCATGTTTTATACATTTTTGCATGACTTGACTGTTGTCAAAATGTCTAAGAAACTGATCGTTCAATATGGGTTTCAGGCAGTAAGACAAAAAAGTGACTATATCAACTGGGTATAAAGATTCTCTGTACACACTGTACTGTATGCTGACAATTACTGTTAAGTTAATATGTCAGTGTTTTTTTTATTGGACCATAACTTTTGTGAGCACTAGTGACAGAATAAAACAATTGCTGTTCTGTGTTTCATGAAACAGTAAATTTACTGTAATTACACAAAAGTCCTTCTACTAGAACTTATTTTTCTTGTTTACTGTATTTGTCCTACTAACATTATATACATTATATAGACCATATGTTCAATATTATTCAAGAACTATTTAACCACTCACATCTAATCCTGAGGGACCAATGTCTCCTTTGTCTCCTTTAGGTCCTGAAAAGCCCATTAGTCCTCTTTCTCCCATAGGTCCTTCAGGTCCAGGAAGGCCAATGAGTCCAGGCTCTCCTGCTTTTCCTCTTGGGCCCTAAGACATACCAGTTACCAATATCACCAACACCATCTGAGGTTTTGTGTCACTATGACAGACTAACTGTGCTTACATTTGCTTAATGCTACCCATCTGAATTTTAAATGCAATAACATGTATAGAATATAATTTTACCTTTTCCCCATCAAGACCAGGCGGTCCAGGCAAACCGATTTCCCCCTGGTCAAAAATAATTTCAAGGAAATGTAAGTGTAATTATGAACACACATGGTCAAGACACCTCACTCTAGCTGTTAGTAATATACATAAATATGAGTTCAATACCTTGGCACCAGGTAATCCAGAGGGCCCTGGAGGACCAGGCAGGCCAGGTGGGCCCTGCAATCACACAAATGTTTACAATTAAGTAAACAATTATTAAATTATAGCTGCAATACAATGCAGACATGTAGCAAACACTTACCATTAAATGCACATTTCGAATATCCTGAAAAAAAAACAAAGTTTATTAAAGCACATTACAAGGTAGCGTTACATAATTGGTAGCATGTTATAAAATAATGTTTAAACCTAAATACTCATGTTAATTAATTTTCTAAACCCAAATCAAAGAACAGTTGGGACACTGGAGAATGCATATAAAACACACAGTGTTGTTTACTTCTACTTTGAGTTTTATTTAATTGCAGAAAGTATGAACCTGAGATATGTCATGTTTTGTCTGGTCAACTTTTCATTTGCATTTCAGACCTGTAAAACATTTTTTAAAAGTTGACGCAGAGGCAATTTAGAGCTAGTAATGAACCATAAAAATCATAATAATGATCCGAGGTAAGGTCAGTAGGTTATTTTGGTACAACAGCAGCATCCAAGAAAGTCTTTGATGAGCAAACATGGCCGGGAGATCTCTAGTTTGTAAACAAATGAGTGGAAAATTATTGAAATGTTTAAAAACAATGTACCTTAAAGAAAAATTGAAAGGGATTTGCATATTTCTCACTATACATTGCATAATGTCATTAAACGATTCAAAGGGCCCACCCGAAATGTCAGTGCGTTAAGGGCAAGGGTACAAGCTTAAGCTGAATGCCTGTGATCTCTGATCCCTCAAACATCTCTGTATCAGGAACCGCCATGCAACAATATTCACACAGAAAATGCCTTGAGATCTTAAGGCAACACATGCTGCTTTCAAGGTCATCTTTTCCAGGGCTGTCCATGCATGTTTCCACAAGACAATGCAAAATCTTATGCTGCACACATTACAAAGGCATGGCTGTGAAAGAAATCTATATGGTTACTGGACTGTCCTGCCCGCAGTCCTGACTTGCAGCCAATAGAGTATGTATGGACAGTTTTGAAGCAGAAAATGTGATGACGACCCCAGAGACGTGCAATAAGAATGGGACAAAAAAGTGTAATAAAAAGGAATGGCAAGATTACAAAGCTTCATCCTAACTGTGCAGGATGTTTATTAACCAAAAAATGATTAAGTTGACCACACAAAAAGAAGAAAATGTATCAGGTTCATACTATGGGCAATTAAATAAAAAAATGTAAATGTAAAGGGAAATGCAAAAAACACTGGTTTTATATGCATTCTCCACACTGTCCAAACTTTTTCTGATTTTAGGGTTGTATGATTAGAGGTATTACATACATTTTCGTTGTTGTTGGTTAGCATTTTTCCTGGTTCTCCTGTTGCACCTGGAGGTCCCTGAAAAATAAATGTAACAGATACTGTTAAATACAATACACACTAACCCCTCTCTAAATGGATTAGGATTTAACTCACCCTTGGTCCAGGTGAGCCTTCAGGTCCCGATTCACCCTATGGAAATATTATTTTACAGAACATTGGTCTGGGAAACAAACTACCAGTGTGCAACACTGAAGTGGTTGTTAATGGTATTAATAATACATTTCTACCTTAATGCCTTGATTTCCTTTTTCACCCTGTAATATGACACAATCACACTATTCAAAAGAGTCCTAAGTGGGATTCATAAATAATAAGTTCAATATTTATTAAAGAGACATCTAAGTATACACAAAACCCATGATATAGGTGCATTACTTTGGGTCCAGGCAGTCCTGGCGCTCCGGGTTCTCCTTTCATGGCAACTCCTGATGAGCTTAGTTCTCCCTTTTCACCCTGCAAAAACATGATCATTTACATTCAGACTTAAAATCACAAAATCAAGAATAATTCCAGCATAACATAAGTCTGTGATATCAGAGCCATTAGATATCAAAGTGCACTATCACAGCTTAATGAAAAACAGAGACATGGAATTACATACAAGTACAAATATTTTGGAACAACAACAGAGCAAGGACCCAAAGTAACCAGAGTTGCGCACAGCATGTAAATAATTGTGCATAATTGTCAGGCTAGCTATAACAAATAACACAAAACACTGCACTAAGGCTTCAAACTCGAAATCAAATGCACACGCATGCATACACATTTATGCAAAAAGAAAATTACAATTATGGACACAGGAGATGAGCTAACGATAAAAACAATACACAATTCTAAATGCACCCAACTCTGCCATGACACTATAACCTCATGCCCACCAGAGGCTTACCTTATATCCTCGCTTCCCTGGAATACCTGGAAGACCTATCTGACCCTTCGTGATGATAGAAAAACACACGTTGCCTGAATTATCATTTAGTTCAATGAAATGCCTTACTGGTACCACTTTAAGTCAGTAGACCTTTACCTTTCCTCCAGGAAGCCCTGGGAAACCAATATCTCCCTGAAGTGAATCGCCAGTACCAACAAAGGCCGAAAAAAAGAAGACAGTAAAAGTGAGAAACAAGAAGAAAAGCCTAAGGAACTGAGATTTATTTCTAACCTCACAAATTCTACCTGAATGAATTTTGCCAGAATGTAGACACATTTCATAAGCATACACTGGTGACTTCTTTCATGACCCGTTTTCATACGGTGTTAAAATAAATCATTGCATTCTGATACAAAAACCCGAGACATGAACTGTAAACTCTCGGCATTTTGGGGGTTCTATTTTTTCCATAATAGTAATTAGACAACATTCCCTGATGGTAATACAGTCTATTCCGGTTAATGGGGCCAGCCGCTTATTCGGACCAAATCCTAAAGTACCGAATCAAATCCTATTACATACACATAATGTTATTCCGCTTATTTGGTCTAAAATTCCAAAAACGTGTACAGTATGTAATATCTCTTCATTTTTCCTGAGTTTCTCCCCAGCCCTCTACTGCCACCTATAGGTCTTTGCCTAAAATTTCCATTTACTACAAAAAAAAAGCCAAAAACCACTGCTAAAGCGAATATCACATCAACACTTGATAAGTGCTTCAAACGTTGACTGGAATTTAGCAAGAACTTGTTTTTTACAGTATTATTCTTCGCATGCTGAGTACCTATACATTGTGATGTAGATCGTTTCAAAAAACTTGTTTGCAAATATATTTTTCAATGAACAAAGTTGGTAAGCAACAGTAGTTCTTGTTTGTATGTTCGCTATACATGTATATCGCACAATAAAGGTTTAATAAACATCTAATATGTTAGATAGCACATCCCGTCTTGTAACATAGGGCATGTTCATTTAATTGGACCAGCGGTTATTTAGACCAAAACGATCTTGTCCCGATGTGGTCCCAGGCTAATGAGTAAAAAAACAGGACGAGTGATGGACAAACACAGCTGGGGGTGCAAACACACGAGTTTATTAAACTAGGGAGGTTTTCATTATTAATTATTATTATTGATTTAATTAAGTATTGTTTCTGTAGACAAATTGTATAATAAATATACGTGATCAATTTCCATTCAAATACTATGAGAGATGCAACATGTCACACTTTACTGGTTGTGTGTGGGTTTAATAAGATATTGCTGACCTTTTCAGAAACATAAAGCTTTTTGGACAAGGTAAATAGTGGGGCATGTGCAATTTGAACAATATTATGACAAAGTCAACAGTTAGCCAGACACAAAACAAAGAAAACAGACTTGCAGCTAGTGTAAATGTCAGACACACCTTTGCTCCTTGTTTTCCAGGCATTCCAGGCATCCCTAGCTCACCCTGAAAAACCAGCATCAATTTTCCGTGTTTCTAAATGGCTTGTTCATAAAGCAACCAAAGCACCATGCTACTAAAATATTAGACAGAACTTGTATGACACTAAATATGTTATTAAGCAGAAAGACCATACTCTGTTTCACATGTGTTCTACGAATTTCTGTTTAAAGAAAACTGTGTTTAATGAGGGTGAGGCAGACAACTGCCACACTGTGTAGTATTAAGAAGACCAAGATGTCAGGATGAATCCACAAGGTCTGAGTACAGAGCAGGTGGCTGATCCAGGTTTGGAAATCTAATTTTCTCTAGCCGCACAAACTCAGGTTATGTGAGACTGTAACAGGTGCAGTGGTCAGCCCCTTAGAATGCACTGTTAAGTGATGCATTGCACGAGTGTGTGGTAATGACTCAGGCGCTCCAGAAAAAAACATCACTACAAAATACTCAGCAGATGGCATGATCACCAACTGTTGGGGAGGGGAACGAGCAAACTGGAAAGAAATAAAGACTTTGCAGGCAATACGGGTTGAATATTGAGATCCCATTAATAAACTGTACCTGGAAGATGACAATATGGCAGGGATACAGAAGGATGCAGCAATGACTTCAGTCTGAAATACACTGCTCACAAAAATTAGGGGATATTTCAAAATGAAATATATCATAATGAAATATCCCCTACTTTTTGTGAGCAATGTGATCCCAATGAGAGAACAGGGAATCACTACATGCCAAAAAGCATGTCAGGAAGAGGAAGTGTCTTTGATCCCTGTCTTTTCCAAACAACTCACAAAATCTTCCCTATTCCTTGTCATGATTTCTCCATCCCTGGTGAGTTGCTATTTTAGTACTTTAGCATTAATCCTGCAGATGATTTAGTATACTGTCATTCTCTTCACTTTAATGATGATAGGACGACTGTGCAACTGTGCAACTAAATGAATGAATACATCATTCATTTATCCATACACAACAAAGCAGCATTGCTCTGCATTTTATACACAAAGTGGAAGTGTTCATAAACATATTTGATTGTAACATACATGTGACTCAGATTTGTAAAGTACCTTAAGGTGTTTGAATTGTTATTTGTCAATTTTTCTTGTGAAAATTTCGAGTACATTGAAATCCTTGTGGTTTTGTAATGGGTTTAATGTACATATAAAAAACTACATTTTTTTTTTCATCCACACTCCTCTAGTTATTAGTATAAAATCAATTTATGCAATTCTGCAGTCACTTATGCTTTTCCATTTTTTGTGATCAGGTTCTGAATTATACAGCATGTGACACACTGCAGAGTGTGTATTAAATTATGATGTATATAACACTGACTGAGATATTTCATATGTGCAACTGCACTGCTCCTAATAATTAGAGGATATTTCAAAATGAATACAAAGAAGATCCCACAAAATCTGCTGGACAATCTGATCCTGTCCATCGCTGTAAGTGTTATTTGACTGTTTTGGGTGACCATTAACCCTACTGAACAGTCGATGTGTGGCGCTCTCGTCCAGTTTAACATGTTTCTGGTCACTGCCTTGAATATATCACTTGCTACTCAATCATCATAAATGAGTTATTATTGAATATTTGCATTATAATTGTTATTATTTTCATTTGTGTAACCAAACAACTTCCCATGACTTTTCATTTGCTTTTCTTTTTCTACATTTTCTTTTTTCTAATCTTTTGTAATTAAATAAATCTAATGCTTCTTTTTTAATTGCTTCATATTCATTTTGACTTAATTTTTGATTGCAGTATATTCTCAGATTTTGAGTTCCATCAGGCAGCAACATGTTTAAGATTAACACTTTCTCCCAGTATCTGTTGTTTGCACTGTTGTTTGCAATGCGAGACGTCACAGTTAATCTCTTACATGCAGCTCATTACACACACACACACACACACACACACACACACACACACACACACACACACACACACACACACACAAACACAGGTTTGATAAATGTTAAAAAATACCTGTCATTTGTGTCACTTAAACACTATTTTTGCAAAATGGCTGCTCATTCTTATACTATTACTTGTCACATTAAAGTACTGTAAAACCGAATTATAATTATCGGGATTGCTGACATGATTAATGCTATTAGCATGCCACTTTTAAAGAACTACCATAAGCCACACCATGCAATAGAAAGCAGACAAGAACATCCAGGATACCTTCTCGCCTTTTTCTCCTGGAAGCCCTATCGTCCCCTCCTCTCCCTACATATGAAGTTGATGAAGACATATTCAGTGACTAACTAGGCACACCTATTGGCATTTTCAAACAATGTCAAGCAGTGAAGGAGAGAAGGACTAGTGGACATGTGACAGTACAGTGCCAAATGTCTAAGAAGTAAAATATCTAGGCCACTCAATCTAACAATTAAAATGCTCAAAAAAATCCATCTAACCCTGCAAACCAAAGAGAAATGATCTCTGGAACTTCTATCATTTTCTCTGATACCTGTCACTGAGTTTCTGACAAATGGTAACACACACACACACACACACACACTCCTTTTTCTCACCACACATACATCTATATGAAGATTCTCCAGCACTACTGTCTACGGAAGACAATACTGTGCACAACAGTTTTCCTCCATGGTGGATTACTTCAGTAGATGTATTGCAATAGTAATGCAACATCAGGAACAACAGGAAATCATTCAATTAATTCTTCATGTGCACTTTGGTAGATAAATTAAAATAAAGGAGATAAGCTTACTGTCCGGATATATATATA
>JAUZST010003314.1:0-17263 GCA_034779995.1 Parotocinclus haroldoi | reverse complement strand
CATGGGTGTAAACAGAAGCATTTTATCCTGGACGAGAGTGCCACAAATGGTTCATGGGTACAGTAGAGTGTATGGTCATTCAAGACTGCCAAAATACACTTACAGTGATGGAGCATGGTCAGGATCAGATTGTCCAGAAGTTTTTCTGGGATCCTCGGCCACGCAACAGGAATTTTATAGTTTGCCAGACTTCCCAGTACATTTCAAGCATGTTCAATGGGATATGTGTCTGGAGAATGTAAAGGCCAGTCCATGTGTTTGATTCCTGCCTCCTGAAGCACATTGGTGATGTGACGCACACGATGGCGCCTTGCTTTATCGTTCTTGAACAGAAAGTTATGTCCAACTGCTCCAGCATTGGGTACCACTACAGTGTGCAGGTCCTCATCTGAGAGCAGTCAGAGATAAATATTTGACGGTGTGGAGCTTGGTACAATCATCAATGCAAACCATGATTCCACCACCACAGAGTGGTAAATACTCATCACTGGACAGGGACTCATCAGAGAAGAAGAGAACTTACAACTCATCATGGGTCCAATGATGATGCATTGAGAGTTCTACGGCATTCATCAGATAAAGGAATACATACCACTGGCCGCCGAGCATACAGGCAAACAGGATGGAGCCAATTTCATATGGATTGGGTGCATATCCATGGACCAGTGGCAGCAAGAAACTGTCCCCGCAACTCTGTTGCATTGCTGCAACTGCTCCTTCTTGTCAATAAGGTCAAGTGGCGATCATCTCTTGCTATTGGGTGACCCTGTCCTGGTTTTCTTTGTACTGTTCCTATTTCTTGAAAGTGATTTCACAGTCTGCTAATCACACTTTAGGATGTTCCAAGTGCTGTTGCCTGTGTTTGACCTGCTTCAAGACGTCCTATGGCTCTCCAAGCTTCACATTCATTCAAAATGTTTTCCAGACTCATTGCAAGGCCTGGAAAACTGCAGGATGTGTACTTTCAGAATCAGGGAACATTCAGGTATGTTTTTATATAGTGCATTTTCACCAATTATATAAAAGCTAGTTCTGCATCTCATTTGCATTATGAAACAACTTTTTACATTTTGTTTGCTTTTTGATGTTATTTAATAAAAACAAAAGATAAGATGCATTTTTATCATTTTGTATTTTTTTTTTTAGAAATTCACAAATTTTCATTAGCAGTGTATTTCATTTCTTTTCTTGCAAAAGCTGTGTTCTAATTTTTAGGTTAAAGTATGGAGATTGGCAGGAAGCATGCAAATGCCTCACAAAACGTGCTAATCTGGTTTCTTATAATTCATTTCACACTAGCCTTGTATGCAAACCAAAGCAACCTGTTTCACATTCATTTATACTGATGAGAGTTGTGGCAGAGGGTGCCAGTCTATCACAGGGTTCCAGCCCAGAATGCACTTTCTCAAAATGATATTGTTACCATCCTTGGCTTCACTTTTTTACACTTGCAAAAAACTTTTGTTTTTTTTGTTGTTGATTTATCAACATTGGTTTAAACAAATGGGTATGGTTTATTTGCATACCCATAAACACTTGTACAAAATACATAATACAGAATTACTGATTTGTGTATTGTGTGTGTTTACTATTACATATAAACAACATATGAGTTCATTATATTTAAACAAATAATACATTAAAATGTACCATTTTGGAATAAATGCTTTGATTCAGTATTTGAAGAGTATTTTATTGCATTGATAAGAAATAATCATGTCTCATAAGTCACCATAAAAGGACAAACTGGACGTCCTTTAACACATCATTAAAAAGGTGCAACTTGTGTAGTAATAATTCTAGTTTGCTACTTCCCCAGGCTTTACATTAACTAATGTAAAATGCTACCTTTTAAAAAGAAAAAAACAGAGCATTATATGTAGTTTTTTGCTATCTGTATCAAAACAATTACAAAAATAAAAAGTTACAACTTTCTCTATGAACTGCTGTTTAGAATTGATAAACTCATGCTTAAGAAAGAGAGCAAGCAAATCAGAGCTGATAAGTTCTTGTTTCTTCTGTTCATCACTGTGTTCACGTAATAAAGGTTGATAGAAAATTAGGGCACAGTCACACACATCTATGCTTCATCTGTGCATAGTCATGCTGGACATTTCACATGCTCTAACACCACAGATCAACTTAGACTCAAACCCATAGGGTCTTAAATAATGGCAAATTTGCCAGAGTTTACATAAATGTGTTAATGTGTACACAAACAACAGTTTACATAAAAAGTGAACAAACAATATATATTTTACATTGGAAGCGCCTCTAATATCTAATAACTGTTAACTAACATTAAGGAGGCGACAAACGGGATACAAAGAAGACAATGACAACCATCACTAGACTTTGTGATTATTTTCACAATAGTTATTGCAAACAATACATTTATAAGAACTAATTTGGTGTATCTAATATCAGATCCATGCTGACCAGGATATACTGTACTATTTACACAATTCTTTGAAGTAGATCATTTTCATTATCGTTAAAGAAAGACTAGTAGACTTAAATTTGAAGCGTGCAAGTACAGCATTATGGACTCATTGTTTGCAAAGTATTTGGAAAGAAATGCAGTAGTACATAGTATGCATATAGACAAACAAGATAACAACTTTTAAATTCTAAGAAGAAAGTAAACTTCAGGCTCAGATGGGTTGTGAGAATTAGACAGAACTTCAGTGCAATCCATCTTACACTGATTTTGGGTGCCATAGCATTTGGTGCAGGACCCCTCAGGCAAACCACGGTCCTCCAATCCTACCTGGTCAAAGTAGCCAGCAATATAGGAGCCAGTGGAATGTCTACTGGTGAAGGTATTTTTAGAAGAGGATGTGTTATTGCGAAGTACTACAGAAGTGGCAACTCCTGTAGGTTGTAGTTTGTGTGTCTCCTGCTGTTTCTCTCTGGCACGACTGGCAATGTGACGTACACGACTTTGACTACGGGAGGATAGCCTTCTTGAGAGATAAGGAGGATGGTCTTCTTGGTCCTTTTTTAAAACTGCAGAAGTTAATGGGACTGAATAGACCGCTGGCTGAGACTTGAAAGCTTGCTGAAATGGAGATGGAGTGGGGGTGGAATGGGAATCTACCTCTTCTAAGCTAACCAGTTTGCGAAGTTGTTCTGTAAGACGGTCTGGAGGCTGTGACTGACTGGCTTGGCCATACTTCCGTCTCTGGTCGCGCATGGCAGGAGTGACAAAGCTGCGGCTGATGACCTTGTATTTGCTCTGGAAGTTGCAAGAAATGTCCTCAGAGGTCAAGTCACCCAGACTCTTGGATTTACAAGGAGTTGGATCTTTTGGAACTGGTGACCTGACAAGGTAGATTCCACGGTAGCCCTCAGAAGTGGTTGGTTTCAAAGTCTGCTTTTGTTGCAAAGCTTTAATGTATTTCTTTTGTGAAACAAGGCTTTCACTATCAGAGACAGACATGCAGGAGTACTTTAGTGTTGAAGAGTTGTTGTCTTTAGTCCTCAAAAGACATTCTGTAGACGAAAAGCCATTCTGGAAGTGCTGTGTACTGCAAGTCAAGCCATTCATGCTCCTAGTCTCTAAGTGTCCCTCACTGTATGTGATATTACTGTACTTAGCAGGCTGAAAATTTCCAGGGGCAGTTACATCTGTACTGTTACAAAGCAGGTTATGCTGTGACAGGTAAGATGGACAGGCATGTGGATGCAGAGTGCTGGAGCCAAGAGGCTGGTCAAGTTGTGGTCTGTGAAACAATGATTGTGTTGTATGGCTATTTCCACTTGGTATAGTTGAAGTTTTATTTGGAGAGGAAGACAAATAAAAGGAATTAGATTTCTCCTGAAGGAATGGTGCTTTATATCTTGCTTTCTGGAGTGGAGAATGTTGATTTGAGAACTTATTGTCACTGATCCAGTGTAAGTCAGAATGTGAGGGTCCCAAAGTCAGGTTTGCATCCACATCATCTCCATCTACATTGATTTCCACTTCCATTAAACTGCTGCTAGCAGAATTATAACAGAGAAGGAAGCGATCAGAGTCTGTGCTGTTTATTGGGGTTTCTCTGTTACCGTCACATTTCCAGTTTTTAGAAAAATTTGTGGACTGGTGGCCTGCCTTTTTATTTAGCATCTCTTCCCCATTGTTATTTCTTACCAGTCCAAATGGTACCTTGGTGAAGGGGGAATCTCTGTTAGCAACTGAGGCCTTACATTTAGACGTGTTCTGTAAATTAGGGCAAACAGTCTTATCACTAAGGTCATACACAGAGGCAGAAGAGAGCACTTGCTCATCTAGAATTGTAAAGACTGCTGGTTCAGTAGTCTCTGGACTAGAAGGAAGGTGTCTTTCATGAGACTGTAGTGCTTCCTGGGCTGAGCTTTGGATCAGTTTTAGTGGAGTGCTAGAGATTTGATTGCTAATAGGTGGCATGGACACTTGAGGTGGTTGTGATACTGATGATATATTTAGGTCACTCTTCTCTCCTGTGAGTTCAAACTGACCTATTAAAGCCGATATGGACCCACATGTGTCATATTCATTCCTCAGGGACACAGCATCAATGAGGCGAGAGAGAACACTATCGTGTAGTGACATATCAGTCTGCTGGTTAGACTGACACAGTGTGGGTGAAGGTAGAAGTTTGGCATGTGTACCTAAATAGATAGCTGTTTGGGATGTTTTGGTTTTCTGAGTTTTAGTAGTTTCAGTTTGATTACTTTCAATTTTCAAACTCGCATGGCAGTCATCTTGATCCAAGGGAAACAAATGATCCTCAGTAAGTCTTTCAGAATGAGCTTTGGCTTGAAGGGAGACATGTCCATGTCCTTCTGTTAGCACATTGTCAGTGCTAGTTTCACCATACTCTCCTATGTTCAGGTAGGAGGTCTTGTCTGTTTCTATAGGCTCAGTCTCTCTCTCTTTGACGTGGTCTATAGATATGGCACGGTCATCACAAATCTTGTTTTCAGCGTTTCTGATAAGGAGATTCGCAGACATAGGCATGGGTCTCTCTGAGTTGGTATCTGTGGAAGACACTTCAGTTAAGAAACATTGTCAGCAACAATAATGAAATAAAGCTCACAAAACTCACACTAACACCAAACGCAACACAATCCACTCTGGTCACAATGACAAATGGAATGTGCCATCCAGTAGTGAGAGGAAGGGTTTAGAATGAGACTATGTAGAAAACATAAACCAATGTTACAGTGTGAAAATAGCTACATTGGAAAACATTATATTTTTTTCCCAATTGAACTCCACTTTTCCTATTATGGGCTATGGGTTATCTACCCTTGGAATAAACAGAGCACAATCCTAAATGTGTCATGGATGAGATGCCAGTACATCACAGGGATAGCAGGGGTCACTGTTGTGGAATCAAGAGATGATTCCTGACGGACCTCCTCTCCCTCAGACACAGTCAATAGTTTCTCCTCATGACACGCAACCTGGCCAAAAGGCACCAGCGGTTTTGGGCTAGTGATTTCGACTGCCTCACCACCCGAACATCTATAACATGATTTGATAATTCTGCTTTTCCTTAACATAAAAGTCACAATAATAAGATCTAAAAATAAAAATTATATCAGTGGAAATATGAATGTTTAAATGAGGCGACCCGAGCAAGGATTGTAGATTACCTGTGGGGGTTCCTAGTCAGTTTCTACTATAAAGAGGAACAACAGTAGAGACAGAACAAGACAAAAGCAAGTTAAAGTAATAAGGAAGAAAAGACTGCATGTCTGAATTCCTAAAAGCATCTGTTAATTAAGAATAATGGATTATAATTGTATGTATTGCATTGAGTGCTTGTAAAACATGCGATAAACTGCTAAAAGACAATTGAGCATCCTTATTGTCATTGGTACCATACTACATAAATCCCATTTTATTTTAGTTCCTACAATTTTACAAACTGTAATTTGTCATTTAGCACTTTAAAAATCTATTTACAAAAATAAATGTACTGTTTTCATTATAGCTACTAGTGGCTAACACTCCATCTCCACTTAACATGTATTATTGCACTAAATTGGCTAGTAAAACATACATTTCTATTAATTAACAATTAATGTTTAATGTGTTTGCAGGTGACTAAAACTGATCTGCACAAGCATACTGGTAGAACCACTTGCACTAAGTGACTCACTATCTCTTAACAACTTAAAAGTTCAACTTAAAATCTGCATTTTCAAGCAATGGTGGGTTAAGGGCCTTGCTTAAGGACACAACTGTGGCAGCTTTGGCATAGGTGGGATTGGAACCCTGGACCATCAGGTCCAGAGTCCAGTACCTTAACCGCTAGGCTACCACAGTTAAGCAGTTGCTGGTTAAAGGCCTTGCTCAACGGTTACTTCATTGCTTCAACTTCATTTCACTAGGACTTCTGGTCCATACCTTAACCTTCAAATTATTTTAGGTTACTGTGAATCTACATGGAAAATGCAAATAAACAGTTGTAGTGTTCACTGACCTTCATTTTATTGCAAACAGGATGAACTAAAGTAATTCTATTCCTGCATTCAGGCCTGCAACCTATTCCAGAAAATGTTGGGATGGGGGCAATTTAAAGCTAGTAATGAATAAAAAACTTCAAATAATAAGGTGATTTCTAACAGGGAATGACAACAGATGATTATAATCATGTTTTGTTACAAAATCAGATCATCAGGCCTGATAATGTGCTTTGATGAGCAAAGACAGCCAGATAATCTCCAGTCAACAGATACATGGGAAAATTATTGAAATGTTAGTCCTTGAAAATAAAAAAGCCAGTGTCAATCATGGTTTGGAGCTGGGTCAGTGCCACTGGTAAAGGTCATTTTCATTCTGTGAAGGTAACATGGATGCAGAAGAGTACACTGAGATCTTAGAGCAACTTTAATTCCTTCAGTATGACATCTTTTCCAGGGACATTCATGCATTTATAAAAAAAATCAAGTCAAGTCAAATCAGAAAAACTTAGAACTAAAATATGTAAATCCCTTCCAGGCTTTATTTGAAGAACATTGTTTTTAAACATTTAAACTATTTTCTCACACATCTGTTGCCCACTGGAAATCCTTTGCTCCTCAAAGTCTCAATTTTTTCTGAATGCTGCTTTTGTACCAAATCATGATTATAATCGCTTGTTGAGATCACATTTGCCCTACATCATACATTTATTTTATATTGGTATTTTTCATTAATAACCATAAATTGCACCAATTGCCCGTACCAATGTTTTTGGAATGTGTTGCAGGTCTGAAATGAATCTGTTTTATTAACTAATGAAATAGAAAAGTTGACCAGACATTTTGAAATATATTTTAATATACTTCATATTATACTGTCTGCAATTAAATAAAAGTCAAAGTAAATGTAGGAAACACTTTCTCCTTTGTTGGATGATCAAGACTTGTCATTCAGTGACTTCCTGAGTGAACACACACGTCACATAGGCTCTTATGGGATAAAATCTGCATTTTCTATACCATCCCAATTTTTTTTAGTACATTTGAGATTGGACTAAATCCAGTTAGTACACCACGAAATGTTACTTATATGCGTTAATACATATGTAGTTAATGTTTGAATAAAGTCCATGATCATGTGTTACAAGAAGGTCACCCCTTACTTGAAAGTTTTCCGCAATTTCCAAAGCAAATAATTTAACCTATGTGTTTCAGTGGCTAAGTGGATAAACATTGGTTAGCTAGTGACTGCACTTAAACTGGTTATTAAACTTACCAGTTATAGTGTCAGCACCAGATTCAGGTGTGTTTTGTAGAAACCTATCTAGTGGCATAGAGATTGGGCGATGTTGGAGGACCATCCTTGGACCTGCTTTCTTATCCTTAGCTTTTGGCTTGAGATCACCACTGCTGTCCTCCCTGTTCAGCAATGTCTCAGACAATACCATTTTTGTCTTCTTGCGGCCTTTTGCTGGAGCACTAGCAGTCCTTCGTAGCAAATGGTTAGTTACAGAGCGCTTACGTGGTAAACCACCAATTGGTGTGTCGACAGAGCATTTAGAACCCCTGCTGAACAGGCCACGGAAACCCCGTAATTGATGACCCTGGGAAAAGGACATATGACAAAGTTTTATATGTTTATAATATGTTTTTTAAAAAATGGAGAAATTGGTTTTAAACCAATGTAAGTACACACACATGCAAATAAACACACACTATCAAGACACCTGCAGCACTGTCAAACAGTAAACACAAATATGTTAAGTATATAAATGTGTGTGTGTGTGCGTGTAGTAAATCTTAATTTACAGAAGTTTTTTACAGACACTTAAGGCTAATAAAGAAAAAATCTGACACAATGTGCATCCATTCTTATAGAGAGCACATGATAGGAGCACATGCATTAACTGATTATTCGTGTTTTATTACGATAAGCCTTTTGGGGTTCTTTTATTAGTGAGCACTTCTTCTCTGTGACCTACAAGTGCCCAAAATCCACTAAAGCATACATATATACATATTCCCAAATACAGACAAGCAAAATTAACATTGAATAAAAAAGCAGATAAACTTAAACTTTTACAATTATTATTATTACAATTATTATTATTTTACAAGTATTACAATATACAATTAATAATGCGTGTGTAGTAAACCTAATTTCAATGTCACACTGATTTACACAGCATCATGCAGTGCCATGCAGCACACTTAGTACACCGATATACCTTGGTGGCTCCTAGTAAGTGCAATATCGTATAGCTGGGATTGAGGACTAGGGGACTCCACTGAAAAGTAAAAAAGTTACAGAAACAGTAACAAAATAAACAGTAAAAAAGAAAACAAAATAATTTTTGTCAGAGCTGTAGCAAATTGTGCATTTTTCACATTTAATAAACAATGAAATATCTGTCTGGCTGGTATATATATATATATACCAGCCTTGTGAAGTCTGTTTCTGATTGTTTGGTCAGACACATTCACACCAGTGATCTTCTGGAGGGCATTTTGTAGTACTCTGGCAGTGTTCATCTAGTTCCTCCTTGCACAAATGAGCAAGTGTAGCTGCCTGTCGATTGTATTCACCACCATGATTTTACACAGCCACGAACTGCAACATGGTAGTAGTGGTAAAGCTGACCCTATCCAACTGCAAAACTAGTCAAAATCAACCAGAAGGGACAAAATGTAATTTGCTCCTCTAATTTGCATATATTGTTAATTTCATTGACACCAAAGCTACTGAAAAATAATTGTCCCCAAATATGACTGAGCTGATCAACTGTAATTAAAGACATTACATACAGTTCAAAGGGAAAGCAGGACGAAACAGCGTAAATCAAGTTGCACTCACCTTGCCATATATATCATTCACTGAGATGTGGACAAAAATGGATGCCTCTGTCATTCCCTCCAGATACACATGTCTGTAACCTGTAATGTGACACAGAGCAACAGCCAAACGTAAACCTCATGATTGCAGGAAATGATTATATGAAATCAGACTTAGATTATACCTCGAATTGCTTCAAAATAAATAATCATTACGTAACAACTTCCAAACCATGCCCACTTTGTATTCACCCAAGGATGACATCATGATTACCTTCACCTAGCACTCAACAGCAGATGAAATATTTTTTCAAGAGTTCCTCTCTCACCTGGCATGAGGCTGCTGAAAGCAATTGTTCTCTGGCCCACAAAGTCTCGGCCAATAGGATCATGGTCCCACACCAAGAAGCGTACTAGTGAAATTTCAGGCATGTGCAGTGTGAAAGATAGTGTTTCTTCCCACACAGGGTTAAAGCCTGTATTAGAAACCACAAAGCAAGTTAGTAAAATGTACAAAAAAAGTGGTGCTTGAGCATTATTGAACCCTTTAGAGTTTTCCATTGATGACAACTAACGACCCTCTCTTACACTCGCTAATGTTCATGTTCATGAGTCCCCCTATCTGGAGACCCTTGAACAGCATTAATGAGTGACTTCCAAGGAGAATGAGATGCAAAGAGAAAGTCACTGAAAAAAACTTTGCTGCCCATATGTAGTTTGCTAAAGAATTTTTTTAATAAGACGTATTATGTTTGTAGAAAGGAAAACAGTGAATTCCAGAATAAGTATTGATATGTTTTTCAAAACCTAACAGTATGCATATTATTCTAAAGGGTTCACAAACTATAAAGCACCACTGTAAATACATTTAGCCACTTACAAAAATAAACTTATCATACCATTATCATCAACAACTCTTGTCTGTTCTTTACAGCAGTCCACTGGAAGACCAATGATTTCCACCTCCACAAATGGGTCAATAATCTTAAATATATATATATTTATATATTATACTCACTTCTGACATTTTATTCTTTACTATTTTGAGTTATGAGCAAAAATATGTTTTCAACTGACCTCTCCTCGATCCCCCAGCATGGAATCAGGTGGTTTTGGGAGCTGCTGCCCACTGATGATTTTCAGTACCAGCTGTTTCTTGGGACAGGCTGGGAGCGGGTCATCACTGTATGGGTTAAATGAACCTAGAACAAATGAATAGACAGAAAACAGTTCCACATTTGTGAGATGTAAGTAGTGCAGCCAAGAAACGGATTGTGACATAAAAAAGTAAAGATTTAATAAATGTATGTTTGAGTATGGACGAATGTTATGTAGTTATAAGACTACTTAAGTTGTTTTGTACAGACAACCTACATCCATGGTCACTGTTTTATCCATATACCATTAGGCATTCTTAAAATTATTTTATTTAACCTAGCCTGCAACATTTTCTTTCTCACTAAGCTCAGTAACCCAATTAAATAAGTGATGCACTTCTTGTGCATTAATCAGTGCACATAACCAACTTTTGATTTCAGAGAAAGCCGTAAAATGATGATGATAAAGATGATGATGAAATAAAAACATTTTATAATAACAAAATAAATAAGTAAACTTATTAAAGTGCATTAAATTGTACAGATAGTAATATCATGTTTTGTTTGGGAAAGAACATTAGTATTAGCATATACCAGGCATATTCCAAATAAAATAATTATATGAAATATACATGGAATCTCCATAGACAAACCAAGTGAGAGTAGAATGGGTTATAATACGGAACACCTTCAGTGACTCTTAGTTCACTCTCCTCTTTAATACTCTTAAGCCTTCCCAAGTCAATTAAATGGGTTTCTGTCCTATCCAGTCCAGTCCTTCAGTGGATAACTTTGATAGCATGCACAAAGCCCTGACCTTAAATTCATCAACTATCTTTGTGAAAAATTGTGGCAGGGTTTCCTGTCCAACATCAGTGCCTGACTTTATGGTTATGGTCCACAATCTAGTGGAAAGATATAACAAAAGACAGAAGGCTGTTGTTGTCTATATAGTGTTGAATGCTAATGAACAAGAATTTTGCTGTTTGATAAAGAATGACTTAATGCATCTATACCTTTGCACATGGGTGGGGGTTTCAGGACATAGCCACTGCCTCCATTCACCATAAACTTAGCTCTGTTTAGCTGCATCATGCGCCCCTCTGTTTGGTAGTTCAAAGCAACTGGGTGAAAAAAAACAATATTAAGATACATTATTCATTCATTCATTCATTCATTCATTCACTATTACATTAATTGTTGATTCTGTACTCTTTACCGTGCATATTCTTTATACCATCACTCTTCTCTTTATGTTTTTTTTCTTAATTATTTAACCTTACAGCACAAATATGTATTGTTAAGCCCTGTGTTTTAAAGTGTTGCATTTTAACCCCACACTTCCTTTATTGGTTTTCTAATTACTTGTAGCAATGCAAGCCTACTTGTATAGGCAACCTACACCTCCCCTCTTTATTTAAACATTACATTTTGAATCTTGTGTAAGAATAGCTAAATGCTTTCTGTGTTGATTGCTTAAAATGAACTCTGAGACATGAAGAGCTAAGCATCTAATGATACCTGCATACATGTCCATGGTCACTAGAAACTTAGACTTATCACTTAGACTTTTTCATTAACCTTTCTTAACATGATTTTATTTAATCTAGCTAATCTGCTAAATTTTCTCTAAATATTCGACTAAATATGTAAAGCACTTCTTGTTGGCTGTAACTATCTGTAGCGAATATGCAGTTTAGAAAATAATGATGTCATTTTATTTTCAAGTTAGATCATTCAAAAGACTGCCACAACAGAACATAAGGGGCTAGTGTATTACTTCAAAAAAGGAGAAGATATAGCACTGGTATTTACCCAATTGGCATCCCACGTTCCAGTATGTCTGGGGGTTGATGTTGCTGGAGTCGATGCGGTAAGCAGAGGGATAAATTCGTGACAGTTGCTGCTGGTTAAAGTTGAGGAAGCGCTCTGCTTGGTGGTGTACCAACTGGTGTGCTCTTGTCTCACTGAATGACAGCACATTAACAACAGAACCTGCAGAAAGAGGGGCATTTAAGTGCGGAACAAAATGCTGCATTGTAGCAGAAACCTTGCATACACATTTTTGAAGCAGGACTTGGGGGATTCAGCAAAGCGTTCTGTGGATGTGGGGGTCAGTGTGTCATTACCAATACAATATCCTTTAAATCTGCTCACAGCAGGGGGAGGAGCCAGTGAGTGGGCTTTTTACCTGATGAAAAAAGTAACTGATTTTGCCATTTTAGTGCTTAAAGCTCATTCCACATGGGTACAAACTTAGACATAAAATACCTAGGCCATTGGCCGTCATGCATTACTGTAGTCACCATATGGGTCCAGGTAACCTCTCATAGTTCTCCAAAGACTGTATTGGGAAACACATGTCTGACTCTCATCTAATAAATAATAATATAATAAATAAATAATAGCAATAGATACATAGTATATGTAGTACTGCTATAGTGATATAATTGTTGAATAATACAGTATTCACTTTTTATATACAGTATTATAACACTATTTCGCTACTATTTATACTACATATACTATATCTAATATTATTACTCTATTTTATTAATTATATTATTTATTAGACTACACCTTATTGTATTAATAGCCTAATAAAATGCTGTTCTTTACTGTATATTGTATATTATATTTTTGAATAGAAAAAAACAAGCATTTAAAATTGGTTAGGAAATAATTAGGCTATTAAGATCTTAAGCTATTAAGAACTTTAATGCCATTACCGGATTGTGATCATGTTTTTTTTTTTACATTTTACCTGACTTTAGTTAGTCTCCGACAGGTGTAACCTAACAACAAGAAGGGCCTGGGTTCAATCCCAAGTGGAGCGCTCTGAGTTATTTCTGTGTGGAGTCTGCATGTCCTTTCATGTCTCTGTGGGCTTCCCCCACAGTCCAAATACATGCATGTTAGGTGAATTTGTGTCTCTAAAATGCCCCTAGCATGCGAGTGTGCATTTAGGTGTGTGTGTGTGTGTGTGTGTGTGTGTGTGTGTGTGTGTGTGTGTGTGTGTGTCTGTGTGTGTGTACGATGGATTGGCACTGGGTCTCCTCCGACCCTGATAAGAAAGTAAATAAATGAGGTAGCTAAGACAATAAATTAATGAATGGATGAGATTCCTCCTTGTTTAAACCATAGCATAACTCGTTAAATAAAAGAGTATTTTAGTCATTACAACAAATTTGTAAGGCTGTAAGGTTCAACACTTATATAAGTCAAGAACCAGAAATCTGATATGTTGAAGTCATACTGCTAAACTGAATGACATTTAACACGGATATGGCATTTAAATTCCATTTCACAAACGCTATATCATATGCTTGACTGGTACTAATTTTGTAAATACTGGATAATGCAATGTATTTAACAATTTCTTCAATAAAATATGTATAAACACTCTTGTTTAGTATATTGTATACATAGCCTGCTTTGTTTATATTGTGCTATTACACTTATTACCTAAATTCCTGTCTGTAAATGTGTAAACAAGACAAAATGTGGCAGTATTTGGTATTAAGGATATGTAGAAATATACTATTCTTAAATTAATGTTAAATAAATACTACTGAACAAGTGTGTGGTGTGAGGAGAAAGATAATTAGGAAAACCTCACCCTCATTCAGACACTCTTGAGACACCACAGAATTGGTAAAGACAACCAGATCAGAAAGGTCTCGACTCAGCTTTATTGTCTTCCTCCTCCTCCCACCCCTGTAGAGACTCACAATCATAAATATACATGCACAGAAACCGAACCAGGACAAAAAAGAAAATATTCAAGCATGACACACACACCCACACACCCACACACACACCCACACACACACACACACACACCCACACACCCACACACCCACACACCCACACACCCACACACACACACGCATACATGTCAAGTACTAGCAGTGTCTAGTAAAGGCCAGCATGTACATGGATTCATGCTTGTGGAACACGTAACTGCAAACTTGACAAGTCAATCATGGTTGTCTTGTATGAACGTTTCATAGATGCTTTTAAGCTTATACACGAAGGCAAACATATAAATAATATAATTGCTTGTATTTTCCTGTTTGCTGCTAAACCATAACACACACACATACTGGAATAATGCAATAACACGCAAAAACGAGTTAGTCTAAATGAATCCAAATCTTCCGATGAACCTGATAAACACAGACCTGTTAGACTGTCCACTCGTATCTTGCTGTCCATCTTCTTCTACACTTTGACATTTAAGTCTTGACTTGGAATGCCTCTGTGGAAACACACACATGCGCGCGCACACACACACACACACACACACAGACACACACACAATATTTTCACATATGTCATGTGATAGAGAAATGATAGAGATAGATAGAGACAAGCTTAAAACCCTTTTCTTCACCACACCATACAATTCCATACATTGTATATATGAATTTTATCCTGATGAGAGCATAGATTCAGAACTGTTGTTTAATGCATCTCCAGTTATGCACATTAAAATCGGCTCACTGCATGAACTGTGATGTGCAAATAAATAACACACAGAAACACACTCTTTTTGTTGTTCACTGATTTTGGTTGTTTTAAACATGAAATTTGTAGAATTCCACATAATAGATATGAAGATAGATAGTTTTGTGTTTTGACAAATGGCACTGCAGTGGTTAGCACTGCTGCCTCACAGCTCTAAGATCCATGGTTTGATCCCGAATCTGTTCTGCCCGTTTCTGTGTAGGTATTCTTTAGGGAACTCTGGCTCCTACCACTTTCCAAAGGCATGCATGTCAGTTTAATTGGTGCTTCCAAAGTTTCCTACTGTGTAAATGTGTGTATGCGTATGTGAGTGTATGCATCCTATGATGGATTGCTGATGGATGGATGTATTGACACTCTGTCTAGGGTTGTTCCTGCTTTGTGCTAGGCTTGGCACCCTCAGGGGCTAGACACTGGCTTTCTCATGACCTTGACTAGAATCAAGCAGATAACACAATTTTTATAAATGCATTTGTTTAAATAAAATATTGGCCAATAGCCAATATTATAAATTCATCATAGTCAACACTAGCAGTGCCAATCCTAAATGCCTGTTTCGCATGCCAAGAAAACACTAAACTGTGGAAATTTCAATGGTCATAAATATTTGCAGCTGCTAACCAAAAAAAAGAATTGAGCCAGACTCTGACTCTGTAATTATATCATCAACACTATTAATTTTTAAAATAATGAATATTTGATAGAGTGCACCGTGACACTCACCAACAGAAGGGGGTGGAAACTTAATGCACAAAATAGTATACAAGTGTTTCAAATTTAAAAAATAGATAATATTTTGGTGAACATAGCTGAGGTAAATTATTGGCTAGTCTATATACTGTAAGCATCTCTGTATTAATTATTGCTACTACCTAATGAAGGCTCACAAATTAAGCTGATATTATTTAGTTCTTTCAAACAATTATTTAATATTACAAAATGTAATCAATATTTGCAAACGCAAAGACTGTACACGTTACTGATTTATGGTGAAACATACTATACACTACAAAAGGTCACAATAACTTTTAATTTCATTGTAACCTTAGTGAAAACTGACCATATAGTAGCATATAAAACAGAATAATTGTGGTCCAAGATCATCTCCAAATATATTATGATGCCACTTTCAGGATGTATTACTCAAGGCTAATGGCTAGTGAATATGCATGCATAGTAAGGCCTGAGTGCTCTGATCTGCATGACTGGCACTTCATTATCATCCATTCCAAACCCATCAATAGCAATTACTCCCTGTGTCTCTCAGCTGCTTTCTCCGAAAAGCTGTGCGGTCTAACCTGACTGACGTAAGAACTCATTCTCATATGAAGCATCTTAAGATAGAGAGCAGCTCATGATAGTCTATAATTTACATATTTTTAGTAAAGAATTATTTATTAACATTTGTAAATTAGCACACTGCCATTGTTCCCATAATCCACTCATTTACTTACTTTTGGTAAACTATCTTTATCATCTTTCAGTTAAACTGACTGATTGCGATATTAACACACACTCAAAAGTAGCAGTCTACTAAAAGGGCATAAAGAAACCTAGGGTAACTTATAACCAAATAAATGTGTCTCTCACATTGACCGATGTTAAAAGTTTGTGAGTCCACCATTAGGAGAACACCGAAGAACTGTGCTGTGCATGCAAGAAGACTGCCACTCTTATCCAAAAAGAACATAGTGGCCTGTGTGCAGTATGCTAAAGAACATATGAACAAGCCAATTGGAAAAATGTTTTGTTGATAGAAGTGACCAAAATATAGGCTAATGGTTAAAATTAAATATCTGGAGAAAGGAAAATGCTGCATTCCGCTGCACATGATAGTAGTATCATGGTTTGGGTTTGTTTTGAGTCTTGGCCAGGACATCTGCCCTTTAACTGAATCTATGTTAGTAAGACAATATTTTGGAAATGCCATGTCAAGGTTCTGAACTTAATACAGTGAAAAATTATAATATGGAAGCAGTTTAGGTAACCAACCAAAACAGCTGAAGATGTTATGTATGTAGGAATAGGCTAAAATACCTCTCAGCTGAAGTTCAGGACAGAACAGTAGTTACTGAAAATGTTAAGTTGCAGACTTGCACAAAAGAGTCACACCAGATACTGAAAACAATTCAGTGCAAAGTTGAGAATGTAATATACAAATGAGTATATAAAGTCCTTCTTACCTTCTGCTTCAGGTTGCTTATGAAAGATCGACTCTGGGACTTTTTCAAACCTTCTTTGGAATTCTAAGCAAACAGAGTGAGAGAGTTTAATCCAGTGGTAAGGTGTTGCACAGTGTGTGTGTGTGTGTGTGTGTGTGTGTGTGTGTGTGTGTGTGTGTGTGTGTGTGTGTGTGTGTGTGTGTG